>CM075747.1:38925473-39192829 GCA_037974335.1 Prionace glauca | reverse complement strand
TCACGTGCTCACTGTGTGGCGGGGGGGCGGTGGGGGGCGGGGGGGGTGGTGGGGGACGGGGGGCTGTGGGGGTGGGGGGGGGGGTGGTGTGGATCCAATGCCCGTGGCTTTGAAGGTCATGGTGTAATTAAGTTCTTGTGCCTCCAGATCATTCCAGGAAGCTGTGGGTGATCCCTGAGGGTGATCTTTGGCTGGTGATCTCTGCGAGTGATCACTGTGGATGATCCCTGAGGTGATCTCTGCGAGTGATCACTGCGGGTGATCCCTGTGGGTGATCCCTGTGGGTGATCTCTGCAGATGGTCTCTGGGTGATCTCTGCGGTGATCTCTGTGAGTGATCCCTGTGGGTGATCTCTGCAGATGGTCTCTGGGTGATCTCTGCGGGTGATCTCCGCAGGTGATCTCTGCGAGTGATCTCTGCGGGGTGATCTCTGCGGGTGATCTCTGCGGGGTGATCTCTGCGGGTGATCTCTGAGGGTGATCTCTGTGGGGTGATCTCTGAGGGTGATCTCTGCGGGCGTGATCTCTGCGGGGTGATCTCTGCGGGGTGATCTCTGCGGGGTGATCTCTGCGGGTGATCCCTGCAGGTAATCTCTGCAGGTGATCTCTTTGGTAGCTCCACACGGCTGTGTCGAGCTAGTCAGTGCCACCTTGTTCCGCTGTGTGTGAAGGTTCATCCATTCTCAGTACAGATTGGTCAACCAGACTGAGCGAGCGAGAGGGTCCACAGCCATCGCGGGGAACCCCCCACAATCCAGGGAGACATTGATTGTACCCATGTGGCAAGCAAGGTGCCCGCGGATCAGCCAGGAGTGCTTGTGAACAGAAAGGGATTTTCCCTCGATGAACATTCAGATTGTGACCACGGGACCCAGAATGTGCAGATGTGTACAAGGTACCCAGCAGCTCCATACATCCTGTGCCCCTCACAGGCGCCCAGCCCGTCTCGATGGGTAGTGAAGCGAAGATAAGGGTTACCCGACGAAGAGATGGCCGATGATGCTTTCAAGTGACCAAGGAGAGGCTCGGAGAGATACAATCGCTGCCGGATATCCAGGAGTGGGATACTGGAGAGGATCACTGGACTGCTGAAGATAAGGTTCAGGTGCCCCGATCAATCTGTGTGCTCCGCTGTACCAGCCTGAGCGAGTGCCAGTCAATGTGATAGCCTGCCATGCTCTCCACAATCTCACCCCGTCCAGAAGGGAGTCTCTGAGCAGGAGGAGATGCGACGGCTAGAGGCACAGACATGGATACGGACGAGGGCTCCGGTATCGATTGCCACACAACCAGAGGGAGAGGATGGCAACGTGAAATGTCCAGGAGGTCAGGAAGTTCTCCAGGTATGCCGGCATGCCCTGCCCTCCTCCAGTGGGCACTACCAGCATCCCCGACACACAACACTCATCCATTCCATGAAGCCACTCCCTTCTAAATGAAGATGACACCCCAGACATCTCTGATCAGGCAGATACAGCATGGAAGACGCATCTGGGTTGAGTGCAGTACAATAGTTATGCAGGGACATACACACATCAGGTTGATCCACTTGGACCAGGAACTGAACGTTGGATTTTAAGTCAATCGCTTCCAGTGCGGATCCCATCCAACACCCCCCCCCCCCACCCTGTCCCACCCTCCCTCCAGCACCCCCCCCCCCCACACCACCCAAACACAACCCACCCGGGCGGCACGGTAGCACAGTGGTTAGCACTGCTGCTTCACAGCTCCAGGGTCCTGGGTTCGATTCCCGGCTCGGGTCACTGCCTGTGTGGAGTTTGCACATTCTCCTCGTGTCTGCGTGGGTTTTCTCCGGGTGCTCCGGTTTCCTCCCACAGTCCAAAGATGTGCGGGTTAGGTTCATTGGCTATGCTAAAATTGCCCCTTAGTGTCCTGGGATGTGTAAGTTAGAGGGATTAGCAGGTAAAATGTGTAGGGATATGGGGATAGGGTCTGGGTGGGATTGTGTTCGGTGCAGACTTGATGGGCCAAAGGGCCTGTTTCTGCACTGTAGGGTTCTATGGTTCACCCTTACCTCCACCCACCTACTCCTGGCACCTCCCTGAAAAGCACTCAGGGTTAGAATCGAGCCCCGGCTCACACTGTTTGTGTAAAAGATTCTAACGTCAGACATTCAAATCAACAGGAAGACACAAATACAGCAAAACATTTCCACTAATCCCGAGAATTCTTCCAAGCTGCTTTATCTCAGGTTACAAGGTCCCAGTGCGAAGATACACCCCGATGCGTAACATCCTCCGTAGAAGGTGCCCCGTAGCTCAGGCTCGGCCTTCAGGAGGAGGCCTGACCCTGGGTGGCTCTCATTAAAAGGAGCCCTGATGAACCTCTTTAACAGAAACCCTCCTGAGTTAAATCAATCAGGGAGCTTGTGAGATTGAAAGCTCCTCACAAACAGAATGGCTAATGATCGCGCTCTCATTAAAAGGTCTCCTGGTGCTAGTGTGGATTTGAATTGAAGGAGGAGTTCAGCAGCTAATCCTCATTCGAGTTGGTATGGAGATCTCCGATCCCTGGGCCTTTGATCACCCCAACCTCCCCAAACCCTCCCCCCCCCCCCCCCCCACCCCCAGCACCCACCACCCTGGGGCAACCTGAGGCCTGACTGTAACAGTCTGCAGGTGAGGTCAGGACTTGTTCCAATCCAACCTCACATAAGCAACAAGAAGAGTTCAATTTAATCAAATGCTTGCATTAATCCACTTAGCAATGCACTCTGACTGAGGGCATCATCACATTTAATATCTCAGTGGTATTATGTAGGTCAGATACAGAGTAAAGCTCCCTCTACACTGTCCCTCCATCAAACACTCCCAGGACAGGTACAGCACGGGGTTAGATACAGAGTAAAGGTCCCTCTACACTGTCCCCCACCAAACACTCCCAGGTCAGGTACAGCACGGGGTTAGATACAGAGTAAAGCTCCCTCTACACTGTCCCCCCATCAAACACTCCCAGGACAGGTACAGCACGGGGTTAGATACAGAGTAAAGCTCCCTCTACACTGTCCCCCATCAAACACTCCCAGGACAGGTACAACACGGGTTAGATACAGAGTAAAGCTCCCTCTACACTGTCCTCATCAAACACTCCCAGGACAGGTACAGCACGGGGTTAGATACAGAGTAAAGCTCCCTCTACACTGTCCCCCATCAAACACTCCCAGGACAGGTACAACACGGGTTAGATACAGAGTAAAGCTCCCTCTACACTGTCCCCCCATCAAACACTCCCAGGACAGGTACAGCATGGGGTTAGATACAGAGTAAAGCTCCCTCTACACTGTCCCCCCATCAAACACTCCCAGGACAGGTACAGCACGGGGTTAGATACAGAGTAAAGTTCCCACTACAGAATAAGGGTCTCTTCATACTCTCCTCCTCAAACACTCCTCAGGTGGGTAATCTTGTGTTGGCAAGGGGATCAGTAGATGTAGGGCCCGATTTTCATTCGAAGTGCTGAATCTGGACGTAATACAGATCCAACATGGAAATCTGCTTTCAAGAACCCCCGTATGCTCTCAGCTATCTCCAGTCCCATTCACACTGTGGGTGGGGCTTTGTGCTGCTGAAACGATCAGAGCTCTGAACAGCGCATGCGCAGTAGGAAAAAAATTTGAAAAAGCGCGCCCATGTCAGATCACTCCCGAACTGGAGAAAGCGGAGAAAGCAGCCTGGGAGCGAGAAGTGGGAACAATAGTGCACACACACATCACTGTCCCCCTTATCGATCCCCCACTACCCACACACATCACTGTCCCCCTTATCGATCCCCCACTACCCACACACATCACTGTCCCCCTTATCCACCCCCCCACTACCCACACACATCACTGTCCCCCTTATCCACCCCCCCACTACCCACACACATCACTGTCCCCCTTATCCACCCCCCCACTACACACACACATCACTGTCCCCCTTATCGATCCCCCACTACCCACACACATCACTGTCCCCCTTATCCACCCCCCCACTACACACACACATCACTGTCCCCCTTATCCACCCCCCCACTACCCACACACATCACTGTTCCCCTTATCCACCCCCCCACTACACACACACATCACTATCCCCCTTATCGATCCCCCACTACCCACACAGATCACTGTCCCCCTTATCCACCCCCCCACTACCCACACACATCACTGTCCCCCTTATCCGCCCCCCCACTACCCACACACATCACTGTCCCCCTTATCCACCCCCCCACTACCCACACACATCACTGTCCCCCTTATCCACCCCCCCACTACCCACACACATCACTGTTCCCCTTATCCACCCCCCACTACACACACACATCACTGTCCCCCTTATCGATCCCCCACTACCCACACAGATCACTGTCCACCTTATCCACCCCCCCACTACCCACACACATCACTGTCCCCCTTATCCACCCGCCCACTACCCACACACATCACTGTCCCCCTTATCCACCCCCCCCACTACCCACACACATCACTGTCCCCCTTATCGATCCCCCACTACCCACACAGATCACTGTCCACCTTATCCACCCCCCCACTACCCACACACATCACTGTCCCCCTTATCCACCCGCCCACTACCCACACACATCACTGTTCCCCTTATCCACCCCCCCACTACACACACACATCACTGTCCCCCTTATCGATCCCCCACTACCCACACAGATCACTGTCCACCTTATCCACCCCCCCACTACCCACACACATCACTGTCCCCCTTATCCACCCGCCCACTACCCACACACATCACTGTCCCCCTTATCCACCCCCCCCACTACACACACACATCACTGTCCCCCTTATCGATCCCCCACTACCCACACAGATCACTGTCCACCTTATCCACCCCCCCACTACCCACACACATCACTGTCCCCTTTATCCAACCCCACACTACACACACACATCACTGTCCCCCTTATCCACCCCCCCCACTACCCACACACATCACTGTCCCCCTTATCCACCCCCCCAATACCCACACACATCACTGTCCCCCTGATCCACCCCCCCACTACCCACACACATCACTGTCCCCCTTATCCACCCCCCCACTACCCACACACATCACTGTCCCCCTGATCCACCCCCCAACTACCCACACACATCACTGTCCCCCTTATCCGCCCCCCCACTACCCACACACATCACTGTCCCCCTTATCCACCCCCCCACTACCCACACACATCACTGTCCCCCTTATCCACCCCCCCACTACACACACACATCATTGCCCCCTTATCCACCCCCCCACTACACACACACATTACTGTCCCCCTTATCCACCCCTTCCCCATTACCCACACACATCACTGTCCCCCTTATCCCCCCCCCCACTACACACACACATCACTGTCCCCCTTATCCACCCTCTCCCCATTACCCACACACATCACTGTCCCCCTTACCCACCCCCCCACTACCCACACACATCACTGTCCCCCTTATCCACCCCCCCACTACCCACACACATCACTGTCCCCCTTATCCACCCCCCCACTACACACACACATCACTGCCCCCTTATCCACCCCCCCACTACACACACACATCACTGTCCCCCTTATCCACCCCCCCATTACCCACACACATCACTGTCCCCCTTATCCACCCTCCCACTACACACACACATCACTGTCCCCCTTATCCACCCCCACACTACACACACACATCACTGTCCCCCTTATCCACCCCCCCACTACCCACACACATTACTGTCCCCCTTATCCACCCCTTCCCCATTACCCACACACATCACTGTCCCCCTTATCCCCCCCCCCACTACACACACACATCACTGTCCCCCTTATCCACCCTCTCCCCATTACCCACACACATCACTGTCCCCCTTACCCACCCCCCCACTACCCACACACATCACTGTCCCCCTTATCCCCCCCCCCACTACACACACACATCACTGTCCCCCTTATCCACCCCCCCATTACCCACACACATCACTGTCCCCCTTATCCACCCCCCCAATACCCACACACATCACTGTCCCCCTTATCCAGCCCACTCCACTACACACACACATCACTGTCCCCCTTATCCACCCCCCCACTACCCACACACATCACTGTCCCCCTTATCCACCCCCCCACTACCCACACACATCACTGTCCCCCTTATCCACCTCCCCCACTACCCACACACATCACTGTCCCCCTTATCCACCCCTCCCCATTACCCACACACATCACTGTCCCCCTTATCCACCCCCCCACTACCCACACACATCACTGTCCCCCTTATCCACCCCCCCACTACCCACACACATCACTGTCCCCCTTATCCACCCCCCCACTACCCACCCACATCACTGTGCCCCTTATCCACCCCCCCACTACACAAACACATCACTGTCCCCCTTATCCACCCCCCCACTACACACACACATCACTGTCCCCCTTATCCACCCCCCCACTACACACACACATCACTGTCCCCCTTATCCACCCCCCCACTACCCACCCACATCACTGTCCCCCTTATCCACCCCCCCACTACACACACACATCACTGTCCCCCTTATCCAACCCCCCACTACACACACACATCACTGTCCCCCTTATCCACCCCCCCACTACCCACACACATCACTGTCCCCCTTATCCACCCCCCCCACTACCCACACACATCACTGTCCCCCTTATCCACCCCCCCACTACACACACACATCACTGTCCCCCTTATCCACCCCCACACTACACACACACATCACTGTCCCCCTTATCCACCCCCCCACTACCCACACACATCACTGTCCCCCTTATCCACCCGCCCACTACCCACACACATTACTGTCCCCCTTATCCACCCCTTCCCCATTACCCACACACATCACTGTCCCCCTTATCCCCCCCCCACTACACACACACATCACTGTCCCCCTTATCCACACCCTCCCCATTACCCACATACATCACTGACCCCCTTATCCACCCTCTCCCCATTACCCACACACATCACTGTCCCCCTTACCCACCCCCCCACTACCCACACACATCACTGTCCCCCTTATCCCCCCCCCCACTACACACACACATCACTGTCCCCCTTATCCACCCCCCCAATACCCACACACATCACTGTCCCCCTTATCCACCCCCCCAATACCCACACACATCACTGTCCCCCTTATCCACCCCCCCACTACCCACACACATCACTGTCCCCCTTATCCACCCCCCCAATACCCACACACATCACTGTCCCCCGTATCCACCCCCTCCCCATTACCCACACACATCACTGTCCCCCTTACCCACCCCCCCACTACCCACACACATCACTGTCCCCCTTATCCACCCCCCCCACTACACACACACATTACTGTCCCCCTTATCCACCCTCCCAATACCCACACACATCACTGTCCCCCTTATCCACCCCCCCACTACCCACACACATCACTGTCCCCCTTATCCACCCCCCCCACTACCCACACACATCACTGTCCCCCTTATCCACCCCCCCACTACCCACACACATCACTGTCCCCCTTATCCACCCCCCCACTACCCACACACATCACTGTCCCCCTTATCCACCCCCCCACTACCCACACACATCACTGTCCCCCTTGTCCACCCCCCCACTACCCACACACATCACTGTCCCCCTTGTCCACCCCCCCACTACCCACACACATCACTGTCCCCCTTATCCACCCCCCCACTACCCACACACATCACTGTCCCCCTTATCCACCCCCCCACTACCCACACACATCACTGTCCCCCTTATCCACCCCCCCACTACCCACACACATCACTGTCCCCCTTATCCACCCCCCCCACTACCCACACACATCACTGTCCCCCTTATCCACCCCCCCCCACTACCCACACACATCACTGTCCCCCTTATCCACCCCCCCCAACTACCCAGACCGATCGCCACCTCTGCCCCCCTCTACCTCCCCACTGATCATCCGCAGAGTGGCAGTGGACCCTCCTGCCTCCCCCCCCCATCAGAGATCCATCTGCCCCCCCCCCAACAATGTGAAAGCGGGGCTCCCTCCCCCATCCAGACAATGACGTGGTCTCACTCCACCCCCGGCAAGTAGGCCATCTAGCCCTTCGAGCCTGCCCCGCCATTCAATAAGATCATGGCTGATCTGCCGTGTCTCAGTTCCACATTCCCGCCCTCTCCCCATAACCCTTAATCCCTTCTCTTATCAAAAACCTATCAACCCGCGTCTTAAATATATTTAGCGAGGCAGCCTCCACCACTTCAACGGGCAGAGAATTCCAGAGATTCACCACTCTTTGAGTGAAGAAGTTCCTCCTCAACTCTGTTCTAAACCGCCCCCCCTTTATCTTGAGGCTGTGCCCTCTAGTCCTACTTTTCTTTCTGAGCAGGAAGAGCCTCTCCACCTCTATCCTATCCATCCCATTCATCATCTTATACGTCTCAATGAGATCTCCCCTCATTCTTCTAAACTCTAACAAGTACAAGCCTAGTTTATTCAGCCTCTCCTCATAGTTCAACCCCCTCAACTCCGGTATCAGCCTAGTAAACCTCCTCTGCGCTCTCTCCAAGGCACGGTAGCACAGTGGTTAGCACTGCTGCTTCACAGCTCCAGGGTCCTGGGTTCGATTCCCGGCTCGGGTCACTGCCTGTGTGGAGTTTGCACATTCTCCTCGTGTCAGCGTGGGTTTTCTCCGGGTGCTCCGGTTTCCTCCCACAGTCCAAAGATGTGCGGGTTAGGTTCATTGGCTATGCTAAAATTTCCCCTTAGTGTCCTGGGATGTGTAGGTTAGAGGGATTAGCAGGTAAATGTGTAGGGATATGGGGATAGGGTCTGGGTGGGATTGTGTTTGGTGCAGACTCGATGGGCCGAAGGGCCTGTTTCTGCATGGTTCTATGGTAAAATATCCTTGCGTAAGTGTGGCGACCAAAACTGCACACAGTACTCCAGCTGTGGCCTCACCAGTGCCCTATACAGCTGCAGCAAGACCTCCCTACTTTTATATTCAATCCCCCTCGCTATGAAGGCCAGCATCCCATTCGCCTTCCTGACCACCTGCTGCACCTGCAAGCTGGGTTTTTGCGACTCATGCATAAGGACCCCGAGGTCCCTCTGCACCGTCGCCTGCTGCAGTTTTTCACCACCTAAGTAATAGTCCTTCCTACCATTATTCCTACAAAAGTGGACAACCTCGCACTTGCCAACATTAAATTCCATTTGCCAGTTCCTGGTCCATTTGCCCAGCCTATCTAGATCCTTCTGCAGACTCTCCACACCCTCCGTACAATTTGCCGTTCCACCAATCTTGGTGTCATCAGCAAATTTCGACACCATACACTCGGTTCCCTCCTCCAGATCATCTATATAAATGGTAAAAAGCTGAGGCCCCAGCACCGACCCCTGGGGCACTCCACTAGTCACCATCCGCCAATCCGAATAGCACCCATTGACCCCCACTCTCTATCTCCTATTTGACAGCCAATCCTCTATCCACGCTAACACCCTACCCCCAACTCCATGCCCCCGACCTTCTGTAATAACCTCTTGTGAGGTACCTTGTCAAACGCCTTCTGAAAATCAAGAAAGACCACATCCACCGGCTCTCCTCTATCCACCGCCCTAGACACATCCTCATAGAACTCCAATAAATTCACCAGACACGACTTCCCCTTCACGAAACCGTGCTGCGTCTGCTCTATCAAACAATTCTCCTCAAGATGCCTCGCTATTTTCTCCTTGATCACGGATTCTAACATTTTACCTACAACAGACGTTAAACTGACCAGCCTATAATTCCCTGCATTTTGCCTGGCACCCTTTATACACCTCTATCAGGTCACCTCTCATCCTTCGTCCCTCCAAGGAGGAAAGACTGAGCTCTCTCAACCTATCTTCATAAGGCATGCCACCCAATCCAGGCGACATCCTTGTAAATCTCCTCTGCACCCTCTCAATGGCTTCCACATCCCTCCTGTAATGAGGCGACAAGAACTGGGCACAGCACTCCAAGTGGAGTCTGCTGCAGCATTACCTCCCGAGTCCTAAACTCAATTGATTAAGGCAAACCCAATTCCTCGATTGATGAAGGCAACTTCATTGCAGTGTTAATGTGACACTACTTGTGACACTAATGAATAAACTTTAAACAGTGGAAAAATACGGAGTTGCCCATCTATGACTGAGACAAGGTGATGTTTCTCTCTCAAACGTTCGTTAGTCTGTGGAATTCTCTTCCCGAGTGAGCAGGGGAGGCTGGGTTAGACAGATTTTGACTGATAAGGGAGTCAAAACATCTTGGAGTAGACAGCAAGGAAGAGAACATTGACAGCTCGGGTCACTGCCTGTGAGGAGTTTGCACATTCTCCTCGTGTCTGCGTGGGTTTTCTCCGGGTGCTCCGGTTTCCTCCCACAGTCCAAAGATGTGCGGGTTAGGTTCATTGGCTATGCTAAAATTGCCCCTTAGTGTCCTGGGATGTGTAGGTTAGAGGGATTAGCAGGTAAATGTGTAGGGATATGGGGATAGGGTCTGGGTGGGATTGTGTTTAGTGCAGACTCGATGGGCCGAAGGGCCTGTTTCTGCACTGTAGGGTTCTAGATCAGCCACAATCTTATCAAATAGCGGAGGTGCTGAATGGTCTGCCCCTATTCCAAGTTTGTGTGTATGTTTGTTTGTAATGTTTCAGTGCAAATGAGATAGAAAATTGGTGACTCGAAGTTTTAATAGATCAAAGAGTTCAGATGATAATCAGCTTTTTTGAAATCTGACTATTGCCTCTGGAGCCTGACAAGGATATACTCAGTGTGCTGTCATGCCCAATGATTGACACTGAATCATTGACAAACCCCCTGCAGACTCAGCGCGTGTCCTCACCTTCTACACACGCACTTCGATTCACACGCAGGATTTGATACTCAGATACCAACACATGAGTCATTTGACCCTGTGTGTAAATTTGGCATGTTTACCACATGCTAACCATAGCAGTCTGGTGTAGCCATTCACGGTACGTGGGATCAAAGCAAACAAGGAGCAGGAATAGACCATTCGGCCCATCAATCTCTCCAATCAAGACAATATTGCTGATCTTGGCCTGGATCCCACCTTCCTACCCCTATCCCCCTATCCGTCGATTACCCGGCAGACCAGGAATCTATCTATTCCAGCCAAACTAGATCCTGTTCATCTCACACCAACAAGGAGCAGGAGTAGGCCATTCAGTCCCTCAAGCCTTCGCCACCATTTAACTAGCTAATGGTTGATCTGATATTAACCTTGAATCTGCATCTCACCCACCCTGATAACATATCGTCCCTTTGCTTACTAAGGATTGGGACATGCCAGGCAGTGCCCCATGGCAGCCCCAACCTGGCAGTGCTGGGGTCCAGCAATGTGGCATTAAGGACAAGCCCTCTAGGAAGTTCAATGGGGGGGGGGGGTGGCATCTTATCTGTGGAGGATGGTTCCCTAGTGCTCATGGAGGGAGCTGGGGGCGGTGGTTTAGAAATGTAAGTACAGTACATCCACTGGTTCCACTTTATGTACACTTCATGTACCTTAAGGTTTATAAAATGTTGAGAGGTATAGGGTGGATTCTCGGAGGCTATTTCCCAGGGCTGAAATGGTCGCTACGAGAGGACACAGGTTTAAGGTGCTGGGGAGCAGGTACAGAGGAGATGTTAGGGGTAAGTTTTTCACTCAGAGGGTGGTGAGTGAGTGGAATCGGCTGCCATCAGTGGTGGTGGAGGCGAATTCGCTGGGGTCTTTTAAAAGACTTCTGGATGAGTACATGGGATTTAATGGGATTGAGGGTCATAGATAGGCCTGGTAGGTATGGATATGATCAGTGCAACTTGTGGGCCGAAGGGCCTGTTTGTTCTGTAGTGTTCTATGTTCTACAAGTTACTTTTTCAAAGTACTCTAACAAGTTGGTTAAACCTGATTCCCCTTTCTGAAAACCATGTTAACCCTACCTGAATACCTTCAGCTATTCTAACTATCCTGCTATATGCTGTAGCTTCTTTAATAATAGCCTCTAACATTTTTCCAGTAAGAGATGTTAGGCTAACTCACGTGTAGTTTCCTTCTTCCTGTCTCCCTCCCTCTTTGACGAATGGAGTGACATCTGCCAGTCTCCAATCCAGTGGAATCTTGTAATTGACCCTGGGGAGTTTAGGAAAATTAAATGCATCAATTACCTCAGTTACCACTTCTTCTGAGACTCTAGGATGAAGTGGAACCAGCAGATGTTCTGTACTTAGATTTCTCTCCCCACTCCCTCCATGAGTACTAGGGAACCATCCTCCACAGATGAGACTGTAGGGAGTAGGGTGTAGGGTGGTCGTAGCTTCAACAATTTACTCAGTACCACTTCTCTGGTGATTACCATTTCCCTGAGTTCCTCCCTCACTTTCATTCCCTGGTTTGTAGCTACTTCTGGGGCAAATGGAATTTAATGTTGGCAAGTGTGAGGTGGTCCACTTTGGTAGAAGGAATGGTAGGAAGGACTATTACTTACGTGGCGAAAAACTACAGCAGGCGACGGTGCAGAGGGACCTCGGGGTCCTTGTGCATGAGTCACAAAAACCCAGCTTGCAGGTGCAGCAGGTGGTCAGGAAGGCGAATGGGATGCTGGCCTTCATAGCGAGGGGGATTGAATATAAAAGTAGGGAGGTCTTGCTGCGGCTGTATAGGGCATTGGTGAGGCCGCAGCTGGAGTACTGTGTGCAGTTTTGGGCGCCGCACCTGCGCAAGGATATTTTGGCCCTGAAGGGAGTGCAGAGGAGGTTTACTAGGCTGATACCGGAGTTGAGGGGATTGAGCTATGAGGAGAGGCTGAATAAACTATGCTTGTACTCGTTAGAGTTTAGAAGAATGAGGGGAGATCTCATTGAGACGTATAAGATGATGAATGGGATGGATAGGATAGAGGTGGAGAGACTCTTCCCACTCAAAAAAGACAGCAGGACTAGGGGGCACAGCCTCAAGATAAAGGGGAGGTGGTTTAGAACAGAGTTGAGGAGGAACTTCTTCACTCAAAGGGTGGTGAATCTCTGGAATTCTCTGCCCGTTGAAGTGGTGGAGGCTGCCTCGCTAAATATTTTTAAGAAACGGGTTGATGGGTTTTTGATAAGAGAGGGGATTAAGGGTTATGGGGAGAGGGCGGGAAGGTGGACCTGAGCCACGACAGATCAGCCATGATCTTATTGAATGGCGGGGCAGGCTCGAAGGGCTAGATGGCCTACTCCTGCTCCTATTTCTTATGTTCTTATGTTCTTATGTTACTTCCATTTTCCACAGTGATGGTGGGTACAGAATATCTGTTCAGTTCATCTGTCAGCTCCTTGGTTCCCATTATCAATTCCCCAGACTCACTTTCTGGAGCAATAATGCTCACTTTATTAACTTGATCCTTATTAAATATTTATAGAAAAATGTACTAACTTTTCTTTATATTTCTAGCTAACTTTCTCTTATAATCTACTATTTTGCTCCTCAGCAATCTTTTAGTTTTCCTTGGCTGTTCCTTCAGGACTGTTCAATTTCCTGACCTTTCCCCTGTTTTATATGCTTTTTCTTTAAGTTTGATACTATCTTTAATCTTTCTCATCAACTACCAATGGTTTCCATCCCCTGGACTTTCTATTACTCAAATTAACCTATCCTATGTTTCTGAAATATCCTCTTAAATGTTTGCCATTACATCTCTGTTGATGTAGCCCTAATTTGCCACCTCTGCTTTTATGCCCTACCAATTTAAATTTATAAACATTGGACCCACTCCCTCAAACTGAATGTAAAATTCAATCATATTATGATCACTGTTTCCGAGGGGTGCCTTCACTATGAGATCATTAATTTATCTCAACTCATTACTCAATACAAGCCTCTTCTCTGGCTCCAGAACATACTGTTACAAGAAATCATCCCAAAAGCATTCTTTGAACTCATCATCCATGCTAGCTTTGCCTATTTACATTTCCAGTCTATACGTAAATTAAAATTGTCCATTATTATAATGTACCTTTCTGACAAGCTTCAATTATTTTTTCCTTTATGCTCCACCCTATCACACGGTTACTATTGGGGAGCCTGCACACAACTCCCAAAAGTGACCATTTCATAGTATTATAGAATCTACAGAGAGAGGCCCTTCGGCCCAAACTTGTCCAAGACAACCAAAAAGCCCATCTAAGCTAACCCCATTTGCCTGAATTTGGCCCACATCCCTCTAAACCTTTGCTATCCCTGTCCCTGTCCAAATGCCTTTTAAATGTAAATTTCTCATCTCTACCCATCCTGGCTTCCTGGACTGTGATCATCCCTCCCTCTCGTGTGAATACCATCATTAACTAACAGAACCACTCCTCCCACTTCTCTTCACTTCCTGTCCTTGCTAAATGTCCTGTGCCCTCCTGATCCCAATCTATGTCCCCCTGCAGCTATGTTTCTATAGTGGCTACCAAATCGTACTTATTTATATCTGTACGCACTCTCAGTTCATTTGTTTTGTTTGGAATGCTCTGTACATTCAGATACAGAACGTTTAGTTTCACCCCTTTTTAACCTCTAGTCTCAGCTGTTGATTTATTGTTAGATTTGTGCTGTCTATCTCTTCCTGTCACAGCTTGTTTTTCATTTCCCATTGCTTTGTCTCTAATGTTTGATTTGCCACATCTCCCCAAGCTTAATCCCTTTCCCCGACGATTTAGTTTACAACCCTCCTAATTCCCTGTATAACTTATTAAAACACCAGCCCCAGCACAGGTCAGGTGTGGACTGCCCCAGTGGTTCAGATCCCACTTTCTCTAGTACAGATGCCAATGCTCCAAGAACCGGAATCCACTTCTCCTACTCCAGCCTCAGAGCCACACACTCACCTCTCTGATTAGATTTGTCCTCTGTTAATTTGTACGCAGCTCAGGTTAAATCCAGAGATTCTGATAGTTGCGATTTTTCTTAATAATTTGCTGTGTAGCTCCTCATACTGACTATACAGAACCTCCTTCTTTGACCTGCCAATGTCATTGGAACTAACATGGACCAGTACAACTCAATCCTTTCCCTCCCATTCTAACATCCTCATCAGTCCATAGAACATAGAACACTACAGCACAATCAGGCCCTTCAGCCCACAAGTTGTGCTGATCATATCCCTACCTACCAGGCCTATCTATAACTCTCAATCCCATTAAATCCCACGTACTCATCCAGAAGTCTTCGAGTTCCCCGCCCAGCGAGTTCGCCTCCACCACCACCAACGGCAGCCAATTCCACTCACTCACCACCCTCTGAGTGAAAAACTTACCCCTGACATCTCCTCTGCACCTACTCCCCAGCACCTTAAACCTGTGTCCTCTCGTAGCGACCATTTCAGCCCTGGGAAATAGCCTCCGAGAATCCACCCTATCTATACCTCTCAACATCTTATAAACCTCTATCAGGTCGCCTCTCAACCTTCGTCTCTCCAGGGAGAAGAGACCTAGCTCCCTCGACCTATCTTCATGAGGCATGCCTCCCAATCCAGGCAACATCCTTGTAAATCTCCCCTGTACCCTCTCAATAGCTTCCACATCCTAAACCTGTCCAGAACAGGTACCCAAAATCCTGACACCAGGCAGGCAACACAGCCATCGGGACTCATCCTCTTTGCTGCAGAGTCTGGTGTCAATCGCCCTCACTATACTCTCACATACTCTCACATACTCTCACATACCCCCCTACCAGTACATTCCTCATTACTCTCCCAACCAGAATGGTTTCCTGTACAATGATGCTATGGCTGCTCCCACTCTCATGCAAACAAACTGAAAAAACCTCAAACCTGTGACACAGTTGCGTAGGCCGAGGCTCCCACACTTTGGGCCTCCTTACCTCCTCACTTGCAGTCCACAGTCTCCTGGCCTGACCACTGACCAAATCAGAAGGCCTTCTCCTAAGGGGCATCACTACCTCCTGGAATGAAGAATGTTGTTCCTTTGTTCCAATGTTGTTCCTTTGTTTAAGAAGAGTAGCAAGGATAATAGGGCGGCACGGTAGCACAGTGGGTTAGCACTGCTGCTTCACAGCTCCAGGGTGCCTGGGTTCGATTCCCGGCTCGGGTCACTGCCTGTGTGGAGTTTGCACATTCTCCTCGTGTCTGCGTGGGTTTTCTCCGGGTGCTCCGGTTTCCTCCCACAGTCCAAAGATGTGCGGGTTAGGTTCATTGGCTATGCTAAAATTGCCCCTTAGTGTCCTGGGAAGTGTAGGTTAGAGGGATTAGCAGGTAAAATGTGTAGGGATATGGGGATAGGGTCTGGGTGGGATTGTGTTCGGTGCAGACTCGATGGGCCGAAGGGCCTGTTTCTGCACTGTAGGGTTCTAGGGTTCTAATCCAGGTAATTACAGGCTGGTGAGCTCTACGTCACTGGTAGGGAAATTATTGGAGAGGATTCCTCAAGGCAGGATTTACCCCCACTTGGAAATAAACAGACGTATTAGCGAGAAGCAACATGGTTTTGTGAAGTGGAGGTCATGTCTCACCAATTTGATTGGCTTTTACAAAGAAGTGACAAAGATGGATTGATGAAGATAGGGCAGTGGATGTTGTCTACATGGACTTCAGTAAGGACTTTGACAAGACCCCTCATGGTAGATGGGCACAGAAGGTGAAGTCACATGGGATCAGAGGTGAGCTGGCGATGTGGATACAGAACTGGCTCGATCACAGAAGACAGAGGGTAACAGTGGAAGGGTGTGTTTCTGAATGGAAGGTTGTGACAAGTGATGTTCATCAGGGGTCAGTGCTGGGACCTTTGCTATTTGTGATATATATAAATGATTTGGAGGAAAATGTAACTGGTTTGATTAGTAAGTTTGCAGATGACACAAAGGTTGGTGGAATTGCAGATAATGACAAGGACCACGAAAGGATATAGATCGATTGAAGGCTTGGATGGAGAAATGGCAGATGGCATTTAATCTGGACAAATGTGAGGTAATGCATTTTGGAAGGTCTAATAAAGTAAATAGTATAATCCTTATGAGTATTGAGAGGCAGAGGGATTTGGGTGTACAGGTACACAGGTCACTGAAGGTGGCAACACAGGTGGAGAAGGTAGTCAAGAAGGCATACGGCATTCTTGCCTTCATCGACCAGAGGATTGAGTTTAAAAATTGGTAAGTCATGTTGCAGCTTTATAGAACCTTAATTAGGCTGCACTTGGAATATAGTGTTCAATTCCAGAAGGATGTGGAGGCTTTGGAGAGGGTACAGAAAAAGTTTATCAGGATGTTGCCTGTTATGGAGGGCATTAGCTATGAGGAGAGGTTGGAGAAACTTGGTTTGTTCTCACTAAACGACAGAGGTTGAGGGGAGACCTGATAGAAATCTACAAGATTATGAGGGGCATGGAGAGAGTGGATAGTCAGAAGCTTTTTCCCAGGATGGAAGAGTCAATTACTAGGGGGACTGAGTTTAAGGTGTGAGGGGCAACGTTTAGAGGAGATGTAGGAGGTTTTTACACAGAGGGTGGTGGGTGCCTGGAATTCACAGCCAAGGGAGGTGGTGGAAGCAGATACAATAGTGACTTTTGAGGGGGCCTGGATAAGTACACAAATAGGATGGGAATAGAGGGATATGGTCCCCGGGTTTTGTTCAGTCGGGTAGCATGGTCGGTGCAGGTTTGGAGGGCCACAGCGCTTGTTCCTGTGCTGTAATTTTCTTTCGTCTTTGTTGTTTGAAGTGTCCAGATATCTTTTCCCCTCCCTTATATGTCACAGTGTCTGCAGCTTAGCCTCCTTCGCAATAACTCAAAGCTGAATTCCCTATTGCAAACACTCACTGCAGATGTGTTTACACTGGATCACACTGCAGATGTGTTTGCTCTGGATCACACTGCAGATGTGTTTGCTCTGGATCACACTGCAGATGTGTTTGCTCTGGATCACACTGCAGATGTGTTTGCTCTGGATCACACTGCAGATGTGTTTGCTCTGGATCACACTGCAGATGTGTTTACACTGGATCACACTGCAGGTGTGTTTGCTCTGGATCACACTGCAGATGTGTTTACGCTGGATCACACTGCAGATGTGTTTGCTCTGGATCACACTGCAGTTGTTTTTGCTCTGGATCACACTGCAGATGTGTTTGCTCTGGATCACACTGCAGATGTGTTTACACTGGATCACACTGCAGATGTGTTTGCTCTGGATCACACTGCAGATGTGGTTTGCGCTGGATCACACTGCAGATGTGTTTGCTCTGGATCACACTGCAGATGTGTTTACGCTGGATCACACTGCAGATGTGTTTACGCTGGATCACACTGCAGATGTGTTTGCTCTGGATCACACTGCAGTTGTGTTTGCTCTGGATCACACTGCAGATGTGTTTGCTCTGGATCACACTGCAGATGTGTTTACACTGGATCACACTGCAGATGTGTTTGCTCTGGATCACACTGCAGATGTGGTTTGCGCTGGATCACACTGCAGATGTGTTTGCTCTGGATCACACTGCAGATGTGTTTACACTGGATCACACTGCAGATGTGTTTGCTCTGGATCACACTGCAGATGTGGTTTGCGCTGGATCACACTGCAGATGTGTTTGCTCTGGATCACACTGCAGATGTGTTTACACTGGATCACACTGCAGATGTGTTTGCTCTGGATCACACTGCAGATGTGGTTTGCGCTGGATCACACTGCAGATGTGTTTGCTCTGGATCACACTGCAGATGTGTTTACACTGGATCACACTGCAGATGTGTTTGCTCTGGATCACACTGCAGATGTGTTTACACTGGATCACACTGCAGATGTGTTTGCTCTGGATCACACTGCAGATGTGTTTGCTCTGGATCACACTGCAGATGTGTTTGCTCTGGATCACACTGCAGATGTGTTTGCTCTGGATCACACTGCAGATGTGTTTGCTCTGGATCACACTGCAGATGTGTTTACACTGGATCACACTGCAGGTGTGTTTGCTCTGGATCACACTGCAGATGTGTTTGTTCTGGATCACACTGCAGATGTGTTTGCTCTGGATCACACTGCAGATGTGTTTACACTGGATCACACTGCAGATGTGTTTGCTCTGGATCACACTGCAGATGTGGTTTGCGCTGGATCACACTGCAGATGTGTTTGCTCTGGATCACACTGCAGATGTGTTTACACTGGATCACACTGCAGTGTTTGCTCTGGATCACACTGTAGATGTGTTTACACTGGATCACACTGCAGATGTGTTTGCTCTGGATCACACTGCAGATGTGGTTTGCGCTGGATCACACTGCAGATGTGTTTGCTCTGGATCACACTGCAGATGTGTTTACACTGGATCACACTGCAGATGTGTTTGCTCTGGATCACACTGCAGATGTGTTTACACTGGATCACACTGCAGATGTGTTTGCTCTGGATCACACTGCAGATGTGTTTGCTCTGGATCACACTGCAGATGTGTTTGCTCTGGATCACACTGCAGATGTGTTTACGCTGGATCACACTGCAGATGTGTTTGCTCTGGATCACACTGCAGATGTGTTTGCTCTGGATCACACTACAGATGTGTTTGCTCTGGATCACACTGCAGATGTGTTTGCTCTGGATCACACTGCAGATGTGTTTACGCTGGATCACACTGCAGATGTGTTTACGCTGGATCACACTGCAGATGTGTTTGCTCTGGATCACACTGCAGATGTATTTACGCTGGATCACACTACAGATGTGTTTGCTCTGGATCACACTGCAGATGTGTTTGCTCTGGATCACACTGCAGATGTGTTTACACTGGATCACACTGATCTCCAGAAGCTCCTACATCATGCAGTCACAGCACAACATCTGTCCTGCCATTTCCAATACAAGTAGTGTCTACAAGTTAACCCAATGGGTTTTGGCACTGCCAATAAAGTTTATAATAATGATAAAACAATCCCGTACTTACAACACTAATAAAATCAGTTCTTCAATTCCCTACTGCACCAACATGGAAATTAAATACTGGAGATGGGGTGGTGGTGGGGACTTTCCATTCCTGTTTTTGGGAGGTGGGCTCTGCAGCGGGGCTTGAAAATCCCATGAGAGACCAAAAACGCTTTTTACATCGTTGGGGTCTTCTGTTGCGATTGGCCTCACCAATAAACCTAACAGGTACCCCAATGTTTGAGATCAGCATTCTCACTTAAATCATTTTAAATATAATTATCAGGCCACTTTGCTTCATAGTTCCTCACGCCCATTAAATTGTCCATTCGCATCCATGTGAAGCCACACGGACGGACTGATCCCCCATGACGTAGACCTGGCGAGCAGAACCCAGTAAAAAGTCTGACCACACCAGGTTTTAGTCCAACCGATTTATTTGATAATATTCTCACAAGCTTTCGAGGGGACTGCCTCTTCGTCAGGTGAATGGAGAGTTCTGGCCTCAGACAGAGCATATAAAGCACAGACAGTTTAGAGATTGCTGATTAGAATGCGAATCCTTACACCTAACCTGCTGTTCAAGTCTTAAAGTGGCTGATAATGTGAGTGGAAGGAGCACTGATCACAGGTTAAAGAGATGTGTATTGTCTCCAGACAGTACAGTAAGTGAGGTTTTGCAAAACCCAGGCAAGTCACGGGGGTTACAGATAGTGCGACATGAACCCAAGATCCCTGTTGAGACCGTCCTCATGTGTGCGGAACTTGGCTATCAGTCTCTGTTCAGCGACTCTGCGCTGTCGTGTGTCGTGAAGGCCGCCTTGGAGAATGCTTACCCGAAGGCCAGAGGCTGAATGCCCGTGACCGCTGAAGTGTTCGCCAACAGGAAGGGAACAGTCTTGCCTGGTGACTGTCGAGCGATGTTCATTCATCCGTTGTCGTAGCGTCTGCATGGTCTCCCCAACGTACCATGCTTCGGGACATCCTTTCTTGCAACGTATCAGGTAGACAATGTTGGCCAAGTTGCAAGAGTATTTACCATGTACCTGGTGGATGGTGTTCTCACGTGTGATGATGGTATCCATGTCGATGATCCGGCATGTCTTGCAGAGGTTGCTGTGACAGGGTTGTGTGGTATTGTGGTCATTGTTCTCCTGAAGGCTGGGTAGTTTGCTGCGAACAATGGTCTGTTTGAGGTTGTGTGGTTGTCTGAAAGCAAGAAGTGGGGGTGTGGGGATAGCCCTGGCGAGATGTTTGTCTTCATCAATGATATGTTGAAGACTCCGGAGAAGATGTCGTAGCTTCTCCGCTCCGGGGAAGTACTGGACGACGAAGGGTACTCTGTCCATTGTGTCCTGTGTTTGCCCTCTGAGGAGATGGGTGCGGTTTTTCGCTGTGGCACATCGGAACTGCCGATCTATGAGTCGAGCACCAGAGACACAGAGGTGAGGACAGCTTAGCTTCCTGTCAACACCTCTCCAGGCAACGAGCTTTCAGTTCATTAACAATTAGCCACCATTGAGGTCTTTATAACGAGGCTATTTATCTTACTAAAGGCCGGTTAGTTCTAGGTTGTTAGTTCTTAGTCAGAATCTGACTTGTGCTCTAGGGGGATTTCCACAGTAACTTCATTGCAGTGTTAAGGTAAGCCTACTTGTGACTAATAAATAAACTTCAAAAATTCAACTTGAAAAAGACTTACAGTTGAGATCCCACCTTGAACCGAATTCGCTGAGACCCTCACTTGGTCTCTGTCTCACTCAGACCTCACTGACTGTGTGCCTCTTACTCTGTAGAAGAGTCATACAGACCTGCTGAGTTTTTCCAGCATTTTCAGCTCTTTAATTCAAATTTCCAGCACTATTTTGCTTTTATCCACCATGCATCAAATGGATGAGGAGCCAAACATCTGTTTCCATGATGTTAGTTGAGGGATAAGAGATTGAGTAGACTGGGTCTGTACTCGTTGGAGTTTAGAAGGCCGAGGGGGGATCTTATAGAGACGTATAAGATAATGAAGGGGCTAGACAGGGTAGAGGCAGAGAGATTCTTTCCACTTAGAAAGGAAACAAGAACTAGAGGGCACAGCCTCAAAATAAAGGGGAGTAGATTTAGAACAGGGTTGAGGAGGAACTTCTTCTCTCAGAGGGTGGTGAATCTTTGGAATTCTCTGCCCATTGAAGTGGTGGAGAACACAAGAAATAGGAACAGGAGTAGGCCATCTAGCCCCTCGAGCCTGCCCCTCGTGAATATGTTTCAACGAGGCTACCTCGTTGAGTGTGTTTAAGTCACGGGTAGATTGATTTCTGATCAATAAGGGAATTAAGGGTTATGGGGAGCAGGCGGGTAAGTGGAACTGATCCACTTCAGATCAGCCATGATCTTATTGAATGGCGGGGCAGGCTCGAGGGGTTAGATGGCCTACTCCTGCTCCTATTTCTTATGTTCTTATAAATATTGATGCAGGGAATATTGTCTGTGCTACCTAACTCCTGTTCACTACTTAGATCAAATAAACAAGAGGGAGAGGAGGACAAAGGGGAAAAAGACAGGGGGGGTGGGGTATGGGAATGGGATGTAGGAAGAGAGGGGAGAAAGGCAGGGAATAACAAGGAGGGGAGGAAAAGAAAGGAGATGGGAGGGGATGGAATGGGATGAACAATGTAAGGACAGGCAGAAAATTGCAGCTGGTGACTCTCTGGAGCAAGACGCAAGGTGCCTAATGAGTGCTACTATTGCAGAGGTTGTGTGAAATGGAGATCCAGACACACTGCCTGAGGTCAAAAACCAGGCCAAGCTGCAGGGAGTTGTTAGATTGTCTTCTCAGCGGCTGGAGATCTGTCAGTCACGGTCACCTGAGACCCCTTTCAAGCACCTTGTTCAGTTGAGGTTTGGTGCTGAGGGAAAAGTGTGTTCAGTCTGGAGTGAGGGAAACAAACAGTGGGGGTGGGGGGGGGGGGGGGGGGAGGGGGGGGGGAGGAGGGGGGGGTGGGGGGTGGTGTTGCTGACTACGACCCCCCCTCCCCCCCAGTAAGGGAGTTCCAAAGAGACACCCACTCCCCAACACAGTGAGCACGTGACTAAGGCCTCACCTTTCACAACATTGTTAGTGAAACGAGACAGACAGCAAAGCTTCATTATCCAGCACCACTTGTCTTGTTTCTGCTTCACAATAGCTGACAGGCACAGATTGATTAGCTGGGGGGGGGGGGGGGGGGGGGGCTTTCAGAGAAACGAATGGCTTCCCTTGTGGCACATTTCCCAAGTCACTTTCGCTTGTAGCACCTTTAAATTAGCAGGACCCGCGTCCACATCCCTGACACGGAAACCGCACATTTAAGGACCCTGATCAATCAAACAAACTGATTGATGCTGACGGTCAGGATTACACAGACAGAAGAAAAATTACAAGGCAGCCCAGAGCAAGAATGTACCACTAAAATACATCCAAGTACAACTCATTAGCCCAGCAGTTCCTGGGATCGCCTCCAATCAAAGGTTTCCAAATCTACAAAATTATTGAGGAGCCTAAGTGATTGGTCATGGCCATGGTGCAGGAGAATTGGCCCGTGGTGTACAAAGAACAAAGAACAAAGAACAACCCAGCACGGTCCAGGATCAAGCACACACACCGACATGAAGTTCTAGGCCACTCCTGGAACTTCCAAGAGCAGCCCAGGCACGACCCGCCGTGTGAATGCCCCTCGTTTGACACGAGGTGGACCTCCACCTGTGGAATAAAGTCAAAAATATTAATCTTACAGCCTGCCTTTCCGGTGTCTCCCGAGGTTTAACCCTATTTAATATCCCCTACCATATCCCTCCATTCTCGTTTCACTCATGTGCCTATCTAACTGCATCTTAAACGAGTCCAACGTTCCTGCCTCCACCACCCTACTCGGTAGTGCGTTCCAGACCCCCACAACTCTCTGCGTAAAGAACCTTCTTCTCACCTCCAAATTATACCTCTCCCCCATCACCCTTAAATGATGACCTCTCATGTTCGTACCCAGTCTAGGAACAGTCTCTCACTATTAACTCTATCCATTCCCTTCATTATCTTATATACTTCTATCATGTCCCCTCTCAATCTCCGTCTTTCCAAGGAAAGTAGTCCCAGTTTCTTCAACCTCTCCTCGTAACCCAGTCCCCCCATGCCAGGCAACATCCTGGTAAACCTCCTCTGCACCCTTTCCAGAGACTCCACGTCCTTCCAGTAGTAAGGTGACCGGAACTGGACGCAGTACTCCAAATGCGGTCTAACCAACGTTCTGTACAACTGACTGAATGAGAATAGATACGAGGAGAGGAATCAGATAACTTCAGACTTATTAAGGGTATCAAACTGCACAATTGTGAGTCACCCATTGGACCAAATCTCTGAATTGTGTATGAACAGGAGAAGGAAAGCTAATCCACTACCACTGACACGCTGTTCACGCTGTCTTTCAAATACAAATTTCCTGCGGCACAGTGGGTTAGCACTGCTGCTTCACAACTCCAGGGACCTGGGTTCGATTCCCGGCTCGGGTCACTGTCTGTGCGGAGTTTGCACGTTCTCCTCATGTCTGCGTGGGTTTCCTCCGGGTACTCCGGTTTCCTCCCACAGCCCAAAGATGTGCGGATTAGGTTGATTGGCCGTGTTAAAAAATGCACCTTAGAGTCCTGAGATGTGTAGGTTAGAGGGATTAGTGGGTAAATATGTAGAGATATGGGGGTAGGGCCTGGGTGGGATTGTGGTCGGTGCAGACTCGATGGGCCGAATGGCCTCCTTCTGCGCTGTAGGGTTTCTATGATTTTCTCTATTTGGTTTAATAGATGGCACAGTGGTTAGCACTGCTGCCTCACAGTACCAGGGACCCAGGTTCAATTCCGGCCTTGGGTAACTGTCTGTGTGGAGTTTGCATGTTCTCCCCATGTCTGCGTGGGTTTCCTTCAGGTGCTCCAGTTTCCTCCCACACTCCAAAAATGTGCGGGTTAGGGGGAATTGGCCATGGTAAATTTAGTGTCAGAGGTTAGGGTATGGTAAATATGTTAGCGTGATATATTACAGGAATAGGGTCTGGGTGGGTTTGTTGTTGGTGCAGGCTCAATGGGCCAAATGGTTTCCTTTGGCACTGTATGGATTCCGTGATTCTATTATCCTGACTTGTCTAACTCTTTTCCATACCTCACATTAACATCCGTTTTGCCGGGAATGCACTCTTCTTTCTCCCAATGGTTTGTGTGAAGAATATCTATCTTCGAACACTTTTAACTGCCTCAAATTGTATTCTAACATTTTAACTAAGAGCTGGTATTATTTTGCCGAGTGTGTATCATCTCCGAGGCCACCAGATCCTTCCTGAGATGCTTAAAACTGAACACAACGTCATAGTTGGGGTCAAGAATTTGTACAACTGAAGCAGAAATTCCTCCCCTCATAGACCATAGAACCCTACAGTGCAGAAAGAGGCCCTTCGGCCCATCGAGTCTGCACCGAACACAATCCCACCCAGGTCCTACCCCCATATCCCTACATATTATACCCACTAATCCCTCTAACCTACACTTCCCTGGACACTAAGGGGCAATTTGTTAGCATGGCCAATCAACCTAACCTGCACATCTTTGGATTCTAGCCCCCCCTATCCATTAGCTTTTTTGATTGGTTAATGGACCTAGAACATAGAACATATAGAACACTACAGCACAAACAGGCCCTTCGGCCCACAAGTTGCACCGATCATATCCATACCAACCAGGCTTATCTGTAACTCCCAAACCCATTAAGTCCAACGTACTCATCCAGAACTCTCTTAAAAGACCCCAGCGAGTTCGCCTCCACCACCACCGACGGCAGCCAATTCCACTCACCCACCACCCTCTGAGTGAAAAGCTTACCCCTGACGTCTCCTCTGTATCTGAAACCTCTTTATTACTTTTAAATTATTTGTGTACCTGTCAGTCCCTAATACCACAATACAGCCCGGCCTGTGTAATCAGGTGGAGTGACTTCCAATTCACTGTGATACACAGACCACACCATGGCTTCTGAAGTTGACTTCATTAAGACTTGAACGGCACGGTGGCACAGTGATTAGCACTGTGCTTCACAGCGCCAGGAACCCGGGTTCAGTTCCAGGCTTGGGTCACTGTCTGTGTCGACAGCAAGAAGTGAGAGAGGATTAGGAGGCACAGGATCTCTGCGGGTAGAGTTGAGGAATCACACAGGTAAAAAGACCCTGAGGGGAGTTACGTACAGGTCCCCTCGCAGGATGTGAGGCAGAAAATAAATCAGGAAGTAGAAAAGGCAATATTACAATCGGATAATAGAGGGAGGTTTTTCACACAGAGGGTAGTGGGGGTATGGAATGCTCTGCCAAGTAAGGTGGTGGAGGCAAACACGCTAGAGTTGTTTAAGAGTAATTTAAACAGGCACATGAGTGGGTTGGAGATGGAAGGATATAGGAGATTGTTTTAAATAAGGTTCATTAGCAATGGGACGTCCCTGGTAATGTAAAAGGATGTGGTATGATAATAATGTTTTTCCCTTTTAATTCACGGGTTTTAAGTCGGTCCACCTTGCTGTCCAACGAGGGGCATACACGCGATGGGTCGTACTTGGGCTGCTCTTGAATGTTCAGGATTGGCCTAGTGCTTCATGTCGTTAGTGTGTGCCTAAACTGGACCAGATACTGGGCAAGATGACAGCTCAGTGACTATTACTGATTGCTGTGCAGATACATGGATTTGGGTCGGTGTCTGTGGGAGTTTGCGCATTCTCCCCGTGCTTGCGTGGGTTTCCTCCGGGTGCTCCGGTTTCCTCCCACACCCCAAAGATGTGCTGTTAGGCTGATTGGCAGGAATAAATTGTCCCTAAATTAGTTTCCCTCAATCTGGATGGCCATAAACAATAGATAAGGGTCATGGGTGGAGGGTGGACTGGTGGTGTTAAAATGGCGGCGCGGGCTCGTTGGGCCGAAGGGCCTGTTTCCCGGGCTGTTTTTGTTCTTTGTTCTTTGCTCTTAATCATCCTGGGGGACTCCAATATCATGATGTGGAGATGCCGGTGTTGGACTGGGGTAAACACTGTAAGAACATAGAACATAGAACATTACAGCACAAACAGGCCCTTCGGCCCTCGAGTTGCGCCGATCACATCAACCCCACCAATCTATAGACCTATCTATAACCCCCAATCCCATTAAACCCCATATACTCATCCAGAAGTCTTTTAAAAGACCCCAGCGAGTTCGCCTCCACCACCGACGACAGCAGCCGATTCCATTCACTCACCACCCTCTGAGTGAAAAACTTACCCCTAACATCACCTCTGTACTTCTCTCCCCGCACCTTAAATCTGTGTCCTCTCGTAGCGACCATTTCAACCCGGGGAAATAGCCTCTGAGAGTCCACCCTATCTATTCCTCTCAACATTTTATAAACTTCTATCAGGTCGCCTCTCAACCTTCGCCTCTCCAGGGAAAAGAGTCCCAGCTCCCTCAACCTATCTTTATAAGGCATGCCTCCCAGTCCAGGCAACATCCTTGTAAATCTCCTCTGCACCCTTTCAATAGCTTCTACGTCTTTCCTATAGTGAGGCGACCAGAACTGCGCACAGTACTCCAAATGAGGCCTGACGAGGGTCTGTAAAGTTGCAGCATTACCTCCCGACTCCTAAACTCAATCCCTCGATTAATGAAGGCCAGTACACAATACGCCTTCTTGACCACCTCCTCCACCTGCGAGGCCGATTTAAGAGTCCTGTGAACCCGGACCCCGAGATCCTTCTGCTCTTCAACGCTACTAAGACCCCTGCCCTTAATAGTGTACTCGTTCATCCCGTTGGTTCTGCTGAAATGGACGACTACACATTTATCCGCGTTGAAGTCCATCTGCCACTTCTCCGCCCATTCCTGCATCCTATCTATGTCCTGCTGCAACTTTTGACATCCTTCCAGACCATCCACAACACCACCGACCTTCGTGTCATCAGCGAACTTGCTAACCCATCCCTCCACTTCCTCATCCAGGTCATTTATGAAAATGACAAACAGCAAGGGTCCCAGAACAGATCCCTGGGGCACCCCACTGGTGACTGACCTCCATTCCGAAGTCTGACAACACCAGGTATACATGAGGACGGTCTCAACAGGGATCTTGGGTTCATGTCGCACTATCTGTAACCCCCGTGACTTGCCTGGGTTTGCAAAACCTCACTTACTGTCCTGTCTGGAGACAATACACATCTCTTTAACCTGGGGCTTAATGCTCCTTCCACTCACTCTTCCTGTTGAGAATGTGGCCCAGTCTCAGGGGGTCATGGCTGAGGGGCTGCAGAGCGAGGCCCAGTCTCAGAGGGGCCCTTGCTGCCACCATTGACAGGTGGTTCTGACTCAGAGGACCATCACAGAGGGCTCGACCACCATGGGTAGGACAGGTGATCCTCCAGGACTGGCAGTGCCAGGTGACTCCAGAGCTTCTGGAGCTCACTGTAGGAGCACCGCCGTCCCATGGTTAAGGGAGGGAGAGGAATCCAGTTGCCAAATACACGATTCACATTCCTCCATTGAACATAGAACAAAGCATCAAAAAGATTACAACACAGGAATAGGCCCTTCGGCCCTCCAAACCTGCAGTGAGGAGGCAGCACATCTGATTTGTAATCCCTTACCCTCCCAGACCACATACTTCTAATCCTATCCCATTCACATAGCTGTAGAGATGTCCCTTAAAGGTTACTATTGTACCTGCGTCCATGGTCTCCCCTGGCAGCGAGTTCCAGGCTCTCATTACCCTCTCTGTGCAAATAAACATGTCTTGTTCATCTCCTTTAAACTTTGACCCTCGCACCCAAAACCCGTGCCCCCGAGAAGTTGCCTCAAAGCGATTGAAGGATTGACAAGTGTTCGAAAGCCTGACCATGCCGTCACTGACAGTCCCGTTCTCCGGAGAGCTCCAGCCCCCACTCCTCAAAGGGGGTGAGGACCCAGTGATCTGGCTCACCACCCCCTTGTCTTCGTCCACTCACAGATGTTGTTCTCAGCCTTCTCCTGTGGAAACAGAAGGACAGTAAAAAGTCTGACAACACCAGGTTTTAGTCCAACCGATTTATTTGATAATATTCTCACAAGCAAGCAAGCTTTCGAGGTTACCCTCTTCGTCAGGTGAATGGAGAGTTCTGACCTCAGACAGACAGAGCATATAAAGCACAGACAGTTTAGAGATTGCTGATTAGAATGTGAATCCTTACACCTAACCTGCTGTTCAAGTCTTAAAGTGGCTGATAATGTGAGTGGAAGGAGCACTGATCACAGGTTAAAGAGATGTGTATTGTCTCCAGACAGTACAGTAAGTGAGGTTTTGCAAACCCAGGCAAGTCACGGGGGTTACAGATAGTGCGACATGAACCCAAGATCCCTGTTGAGACCATCCTCATGTGTGCGGAACTTGGCTATCTGTCTGAGGCCAGAACTCTCCATTCACCTGACGAAGAGGGTAACCTCGAAAGCTTGTGAGCTTACTATCAAATAAATCGGTTGGACTAAAACCTGGTGTTGTCAGACTTTTTACTGTGTTTACGCCAGTCCAACGCCAGCATACCCACACGAAACAGAAGGATCCGTGAAAGAAATGATGGTGTGACTTTTGCAGAGTGTCCCCTCAGAGGGCAGGTGCAGTGGGGCTCACTGGGGGGGGAAGAAAGGAGGTGCTTGGGGGGGTCAGGAGCTGGAAGCATGCAGGGTGCTGGGGATGGGAGGATCAGGGGGGAGTTTTTGGGAAGATGCAAGATGGGTTTAGCACTCACCCTTGTTGAACGGATGAAGTCATTGACTTTTTTCCAACACTGCTCCCCGGTTCAGTAAAAAGTCTGACAACACCAGGTTTTAGTCCAACCGATTTATTTGATAATATTCTCACAAGCTTTCGAGGGGACTGCCTCTTCGTCAGGTGAATGGAGAGTTCTGGCCTCAGACAGAGCATATAAAGCACAGACAGTTTAGAGATTACTGATTAGAATGCGAATCCTTACATCTAACCTGCTGTTCAAGACCGTCCTCATGTGTGCTATTCCGCACACATGAGGACGGTCTCAACAGGGATCTTGGGTTCATGTTGCACTATCTGTAACCCCCGTGACTTGCCTGGGTTTGCAAAACTTCACTTACTGTACTGTCTGGAGACAATACACATCTCTTTAACCTGTGATCAGTGCTCCTTCCACTCACATTATCAGCCACTTTAAGACTTGAACAGCAGGTTAGGTGTAAGGATTCGCATTCTAATCAGCAATCTCTAAACTGTCTGTGCTTTATATGCTCTGTCTGTCTGAGGCCAGAACTCTCCATTCACCTGACGAAGAGGCAGCCCCCTCGAAAGCTTGTGAGAATATTATCAAATAAATCGGTTGGACTAAAACCTGGTGTTGTCAGACTTTTTACTGTGTTTACGCCAGTCCAACGCCGGCATACCCACACCCTGGTTCAATGCCAGGGCACTGACCAAAGCGGCAATTTCCTCCCAGGCCACATTCCCATCAGCCCCCCCTGGGTCTGCGTCCTCCTGGGGGGGGGAAGAGGATGTCCCGCCTCACCTCTGCTGCATCCAGCCATCTGCCCAGGTCACCCTTAGAGAACCGGGGCGCTGGTCGAGGGCACATTTTGTGCAGGATTGCCTGTCTGTCCATTCTTGAGTTTTTAATGGAATTGCCCCTGGTTCGGGCAAATCAGCTGCAGGCAGTTTGGCAGAACATTCCAGCAAGTTCCACGCAGTTTGCTTGTTAGCAGTGAGGGGAAGGCAAGTGGCACTTACAGATGGGCAGGGGTGGGTAGATCAGTGCCTGAATGATTGGGGGCAAGAGAGAGAGGGGGAGGTGTCACACAGCCATCAGAGTCCGGAGGAGATGGGGGGCCTTGTGCAAGAGGTGGGGGTGAGGAGGAGGGGTGGGGGGGGGGGTGGTCACTCTGCCTGATATCTGTAGGGTGGAGGGGGAGGGTGGACCTGCCTAAGATGAGTGAGGGGGAAGGAGGGGGGGGGGGGTTCGCTGCCACTCTGCTCGAGATCAGTGAGAGGGATTGGGGGGGTGGGGCCCACGGTCAGTTTGGGTGGTCAGTAATATTGGCGAGGTCGGGGGCGGGGGGAGGCGGGGGCAATGTCTGTGGCGACCAGGGGGAGGTATTATCCGACCCGGGAGGGGGGGTGATAGGGAAGTCTGATTCTGTCATTGTTCTGCACATGCGCAATTGGAGACACCGATCGGAGCTGTAGGATTTCGGGCGCGTTAAGCCCTGCCCACAGGTTTGTACAGCACGATTCAGAATCACTGATATTTTTCAGGCTGGGTGCGTATGGGGGCGGCTGAGAACGGGTCTAAAAGTCAGATCTGAAACACCCTCAGTTTCAAATCCACCCAGCACTTAGAATCAAAATGGTAAAATCGGGCTCTTAATGTCAGGGGGATTAGCGGGGTGAGGTTACGGGGCTAGGGCATGGGCGGGATTGTGGTCTGTACAGACTCGATGGGCCGAATGGCCTCCATCTGCACTCTCGGGATTCTATGAAGATGTTTGGGGCGAACTTCAGTGGTCAGAAACACTCTATTCAAGGATCGCAACAATTAGTTGGAAAACAGAGGCAGCAGTTTCGGGGAGAAGCTGGGTTTTAACGAGTGGGATTTTGTGCTCCCACGGATGGTGGGAATCATGGGGGGAGGGAGCGCAGAATTGAGCAGGAGGTCAGAAGTCAGATTCCTGCCAGTGGGAAAACCGTTCTGAAATTCCCACTCAGAACTTTCATGTTCCCACCGATTCAAAGAACAAAGAACAACACAGCACGGGAAACAGGCCCTTCGGCCCAACGAGCCCGCGCCACCGTCCCATTGTCTCAGTGACCTATTCATGATTTTAGTCTATGCCTAATGTGCGAGGATCAGGGAGGTCCAATACAGGGACAATTTGTTACCCAATCAATCAGCCTAAAAGCACATTTTTGGGATGTGGAAGGAAACCGGAGCACCCGGAGGAAACCCACGCAACCACGGGGAGAACGCGCAAACTCCCACGGACACAGGCCCAAATCCATGTGTCCGCACAGCAACAGAGATAACCTCTGTGCTGTCATGTTGCCCTCGAGATGGTCCAGTTTAAGCACACTAACGACATGAAGCAGTAGGCAACTCCCGAAGCAACATCCAAGAGCAGCCCACCACAACCTGCCGCATGCATGCCCCTTGCTGGTCAACAAGGTGGACTTAAATGCCTGTGGAGACAAAAAATTCATTATTAAACAGGCAAAGACTCTACATCCCTGAGGCAAAAACGGAATCCCAAGCCTACAATGCTTAGTAAGGCCTGCTATATCCCCCTATATGTAGACCGCTCATGTGGCTGTCCAAGTGACTCTTGAACAACCCTAGCGTGCCTGCTTCCACCACCTTACTCGGCAGTGCATTCCACATCCCCACTACCCTTTGCGTGAAAAACTGCCCTCTAATATTAGTCTTATACCTAGCCCCCCTCACCCTAAGCCCGTGACCCCTCGTTCTATCCATTTCTAATAGCGGAAAAAGCTTACCACCATTTACTCTATCTATCCCCTTCATAATCTTATAAACCTCTATTAGATCCCCCCTCAGCCGACGTCTCTCAAGGGAAAACAGCCCAAGTTCGTTCAATCTTTCCTCGTAAGACAGCCCTTCCATACCAGGCAACACCCTGGATTCCCAATGGGAAGTCCATTTGCGTGCATTAGCGTGTCATGAATACTCATTACAATTTGCCGGAAATTTGTGGATAATTAGGCTGGGCGGATGTGAGCCTGCTCACCCTCACTGCACTCACGGATTCACGGATCGTCGGAGCAGAAAGGGCACAGCTTCCCTTCTAACTCTGGAGCTGTGGTCACACCCTCCCAAAGGGTGAGAGACTGTCGGGGTTCACAGACTGGGGCTGGTGAGAGCGATCAGCGGAGTGGGCTTGGGGGGGTGGGGGGTGTGACGGAATGGTGGGTGGATGGATGTGTGTGTCTGTCGGGAGGCAGAAGGGAGGGTGGGCAGTGGTGGTGGCAGGAAGAGGAATAACTGGGAGTAAGTGAGATTTGGAGCCCCAAATAGACGGTGTGCAGCAAACTAGTGGGGGAGGCGCAGGGAGGGAGTGAGCGGGGGGTCAGAATTGTGCTGGGGAAGAGATGCACAGACACTGAGGGAGCTGGGGTGGGGGGGTGTGAGGGAAGCTGTGAGGAGGGGGTGTGAGGGAAGTGGGGAAAAGGGGGCATGAGGGAAAAGGGGAAGGGGGGGTGTGTGAGGGAAACTGGGGGGGGGAGGGGGGCATGAGGGAAGTGTGGAGGAGGGGGTGTGAGGAGGAGGGGGTGTGAGGGAAGCAGGGAGGAGGGGGTGTGAGGGAAGTGCGGAGGAGGGGATGTGAGGGAAGTGGGGAGGAGGGGGTGTGAGGGAAGTGGGGAGGAGGGGGTGTGAGGGAAGCGGGGAGGAGGGGGTGTGAGGGGAGTGCGGAGGAGGGGATGTGAGGGAAGCGGGGAGGAGGGGGTGTGAGGGAAGTGGGGAGGAGGGGGTGTGAGGGAAGCGGGGAGGAGGGGGTGTGAGGGGAGTGTGGAGGAGGGGGTGTGAGGGGAGTGCGGAGGAGGGGGTGTGAGGGAAGTGCGGAGGAGGGGCTGTGAGGGAAGTAGGAAGATAAGTACCAGCCAGTCTATACTGTGGGGAATGTTGGCCTATGGCCAGGGTTGTGTACAGTGGGCAGTGGGTGTCATAGACTCCATGCCCCAGAACAATGACTGACACACATGGCCAGTGAGAGCGGCCCTCAGCTACAAGAATGGGACAGAGAAGGGTAGTTAATGCAAACAGAGTCCCAGGACTGTGTTTCTCTGGGTTAGAGCGGGAAATCTGTATTTACTGGGAGAGGTGCAATCACCTCTAGGATCTATCTATCTGTAGGAAGGAGAATTACAGATTGGATTTGTTTTTTATTCATTCATGGACATGTGCATCGCTGGTGGCCCAGTATTTATTGCCCATCCCTAGGTCACTTTGTTCAGAGGGCAGTTGAGAACCACTCACATTGCTGTGGCTCTGGAGTCACATGTAGGCCGGACCAGGTAGGGACAGCAGAGTTCCTTCCCTACAGTGAACAAGATGAGTTTTTCCAATAATCAACAATAATTTCACGGCCAACAATAGATTCTTAATCCCAGATATTTTTAATGAATTCAATTTCAACCATCTGCTGTAGCGGGATTCGAATCCAGGCCCTCAGAACATTAGCCCCTGTCTAGCGAGTCAATCGTCTTCCCATACCCTCCGGATATCAATGCATCTCTCCTGACTTTCACTCTATTTCCTTTTGACCTTGTCCCAAAAGGGTGCAGAGGTCTGAAGCACCCTTTTGCTTCAGACCTCTCAAACCTCTCTCCCAGTTGTGGTGAAAGGACATTGATCTGAAACTGATCAGTGTGTGCACAGAGCGGGGGGGGAATCTGTACCCCAACATGGGTCAGTGTGTGCACAGAGGGGGGATCTGTACCCCAACATGGATCAGTGTGGGCACAGAGGGGGGATCTGTACCCCAACATGGATCAGTGTGTGTGTTGAGTATAAAAGTAGGGAGGTCTTGCTGCAACTGTATAGGGCACTGGTGAGGCCGCAGCTGGAGTACTGTGTGCAGTTTTGGTCGCCGCACCTGCGCAAGGATATTTTGGCCTTGGAGGGAGTGCAGAGGAGGTTTACTAGGCTGATACCGGAGATGAGGGGGTTGAGCTATGAGGAGAGGCTGAATGAACTAGGCTTGTACTCGTTAGAGTTTAGAAAAATGAGGGGAGATCTCATTGAGACGTATAAGATGATGAATGGGATGGATAGGATAGAGGTGGAGAGACTCTTCCCGCTCAAAAAAGACAGTAGGACTAGGGGGCACAGCCTCAAGATAAAAGGGGGGCGGTTTAGAACGGAGTTGAGGAGGAACTTCTTCACTCAAAGGGTGGTGAATCTCTAGAATTCTCTGCCCGTTGAAGTGGTGGAGGCTGCCTCGCTGAATATATTTAAGACACGGGTAGATAGGTTTCTGATAGACAAGGGGATTAAGGGTTATGGGGAGAGGGTGGGAATGTGGAACTGAGCCACGACAGATCAGCCATGATCTTATTGAATGGCGGGGCAGGCTCGAGGGGCTAGATGGCCTACTCCTGCTCCTATTTCTTATGTTCTTATGAAACACTAACTCTGTCTCTCTCCCCACACACGCTGCCTAACCTGCTGAGTATTTCCAGCACTTGCTGCTTTCACTCCAGCAGATAAACAGCTGCAGAATTTCGAATTCTGCAGAGTCGGGTCTGTGCATGCACAGAGGAGGGGGATCAGTACCCCAACATGGGTCAGTGTGTGCACAGAGAGGGGATCTGTACCCCAACATGGGTCAGTGTGTGCACAGAGGAGGGGGATCTGTACCCCAACATGGGTCAGTGTGTGCACAGAGAGGGGGATCTGTACCCCAACATGGATCAGTGTGTGCACAGAGAGGGGGATCTGTACCCCAACATGGGTCAGTGTGTGCACAGAGAGGGGGATCTGTACCCCAACATGGGTCAGTGTGTGCACAGAGAGGGGGATCTGTACCCCAACATGGGTCAGTGTGTGCACAGAGAGGGGGATCTGTACCCCAACATGGGTCAGTGTGTGCACAGAGAGGGGGATCTGTACCCCAACATGGGTCAGTGTGTGCACAGAGAGGGGGATCTGTACCCCAACATGGGTCAGTGTGTGCACAGAGAGGGGGATCTGTACCCCAACATGGGTCAGTGTGTGCACAGAGGGGGGATCTGTACCCCAACATGGGTCAGTGTGGGCACAGAGAGGGGGATCTGTACCCCAACATGGGTCAGTGTGGGCACAGAGAGGGGGTCTGTACCCCAACATGGGTCAGTGTGTGCACAGAGAGGGGGATCTGTACCCCAACATGGGTCAGTGTGGGCACAGAGAGGGGGTCTGTACCCCAACATGGGTCAGTGTGTGCACAGAGGGGGGATCTGTACCCCAACATGGGTCAGTGTATGCACAGACAGGAGGGGATCTGTACCCCAACATGGGTCAGTGTGGGCATAGAGAGGGGGTCTGTACCCCAACATGGGTCAGTGAATGCACAGACAGGAGGGGATCTGTACCCCAACATGAGTCAGTGTGTGCACAGAGGGGGGATTGTACCCCAACATGGATCAGTGTGTGCACAGAGGGGAGATCTGTACCCCAACATGGGTCAGTGTGTGCACAGAGGGGGGAATCTGTACCCCAACATGGGTCAGTGTGGGCATAGAGAGGAGATCTGTACCCCAACATGGGTCAGTGTGTGCACAGAGGGGGGATCTGTACCCCAACATGAGTCACTGTGTGCACAGAGGGAGGGGGTCTGTACCCCAACATGGGTCAGTGTGTGCACAGAGGGGGGATCTGTACCCCAACATGAGTCACTGTGTGCACAGAGAGGAGGGGGTCTGTACCCCAACATGGGTCAGTGTGTGCACAGAGAGGGGATCTGTACCCCAACATGAGTCACTGTATGCACAGAGGGAGGGGGTCTGTACCCCAACATGGGTCAGTGTGTGCACAGAGAGGGGATCTGTACCCCAACATGGGTCAGTGTGTGCACAGAGGGGGGATCTGTACCCCAACATGGGTCAGTGTGGGCACAGAGAGGGGATCTGTACCCCAACATGGGTCAGTGTGGGCACAGAGAGGGGATCTGTACCCCAACATGGGTCAGTGTGTGCACAGAGAGGGGATCTGTACCCCAACATGGGTCAGTGTGTGCACAGAGGGGGGATCTGTACCCCAACATGGGTCAGTGTGTGCACAGAGAGGGGATCTGTACCCCAACATGGGTCAGTGTGGGCACAGAGAGGGGGATCTGTACCCCAACATGGGTCAGTGTGTGCACAGACAGGAGGGGATCTGTACCCCAACATGGGTCAGTGTGGGCACAGAGAGGAGGGGGTCTGTACCCCAACATGGGTCAGTGTGGGCACAGAGAGGGGGTCTGTACCCCAACATGGGTCAGTGTATGCACAGAGGGAGTGGGCCTGTACCCCAACATGGATCAGTGTGTGCACAGAGGGGGGAATCTGTACCCCAACATGGATCAGTCCCTGCAGGTGTGAGAATATCTCCACCCCAGTATAACCAAGAGTAAAACACTTTTGTCTTGCTCTCCACATAGTTTTAAGAATGTCTCAAATGCTCTGAGTTAAAAATTCGTGTACCAATTAATCTTACCCGTATCTCATTAGAAGTGGTCTCTCACGGGATGATGCAGTTTGCGATGTTGTGGAGGTAACATTCCTCGATAGTTCCAGAAAAATGACAGGTATGAATGTAATACAAAATCGCTTGATAAAGAAATGCAAACTAATAAATAAGCTTGGGCTTTTCTATCGTTCCTGGGGAGCAGTCACTGGCTTCAGGCTAGAATAACCTTGGCATGTGGCTGGAATAACAGAGAAAAAGGTAATTAGCTCTGAGACATAACCACACAAACAGACTGGCAGAAGGCAAGTCAGAGAGGAAAGATGTTTCTCAGGGCAGGACATTCCGAGAATAAAACCTTTAAAAAAAAGTAAGGCAATGTTCAAGTGATACAGAACCTTGGTGGGACCGCGGGACTGCATAGAGCTCTGGAATCCACATTGCAGCAGGGAGTTCGAGAAACGACAGAGAGAATTTGCAAGGGTAGCAATAGGCTTCAGAGGATCTAATTATCAAGAACCACAAAGGATCCTCTCCAGGCAATAAAAGAATGAGCAACTGTGATAAAATAACAATCCCCCCTGGGAGGGGCTCGGTGGCACAGTGGTTAGCACTGCTGCCTCACAGCTCCTGAGTTCAATTCCGGCCTCGGGCCTGTGTGGAGTTTGCACATTCTCCCCATGTCTGTGTGGGTTTCCCACCACAGTCCAAAAATGTGCAGGTTAGATGCATTGGCCATGCTAAATTGGCCCTTGGTGTCCCAGGATACGTAGGTTGGAGGGATTAACAGGGGAAGCATTCGGGAATAGGGCCTAGGTGGGATTGTTGTCGGTGCAGACTCAATGGGCCAAATGGCCTCCTTCTGCACTATAAGGTTTCTATGATTCTAACATCTTATATCTGTATATTTTTTTTAACATAATAAAATGTCCAATAGCAATTCTCAGGAGCTTTACAAAGCAAAACCAAGCCACATAAGGAGACATTGTTTGGGGGGGAAGGAGGAGATTACAGGAACATGGGCAGATTTGAAAACAAGAATGAGAATTTAAATGTTGCTTGTCTGACAGTCAACAAACACGAGGGAGATGAGGAATGGAAGCTGCTAGGAGTTAAACCTCCCACTTCAACCTCCTTCCCATGCCTCCAACATCACCCCCCACCCCCGCCACAACCTCCCCCAACCCTCCAACCATACCCCTACAGCCCCTACTCCTCGATCTCGCCCCACCACCTTGTCCTTGCCCCCTTTCTCCAGTCTCCACCAAGCCCTCTCCTCCAAACTCCCCTCAACCTCATCCACCACCGTCCTCCTACAAACCCCCCCCAACCCTCTCCCCCTCAACCCACATCCCTCTCCCACAACATTCCCCTTACCCCAAACTCATCCACCCCTTCAACACAATCTGCCCCCTCACACATCGAATAATTTTGTAAATCACACCGATTTTGCTGTTTGAACTAAAAGCTCCCTCCTGAAAGTTGCTACTCTGGTTCACCTTCGGATAGAATCATGGTTTTCTGGTGGAATTTTCAAAACACAAAATTGGAGTCACAAAGTTGCCTGAAGATCAATAGCAGCAGCGCAGCAATTAGGAGAACTGACCTGACAACCTGCTTTAAACTAAACTCAGCCTCATAGTTTTCATTTCTTTAATCCAGAATTTCATATCTGAAGCTTTGGTTGCTGTGTGTGTACGGCTTGGGAACTTTGTTTAAAGCACTAAGCCTGGATCCCTCTATGCCCCCAGATCCTGGTGTTTGATTATCTGCCCTCCCTCTTTCCCCTTCTGCTGGGTTTTATCTCTCCCATCTGGAAGGACAAGAGCAGCAGATGGATGGGCACATCACCACCGCAAATTCCCCTCCAAGCTACATACCAGCCTGATGTGGAACTGTATCACTGTTTCTCCACAGTTGTTGAGTCAACATAGAAACCAGAAGCATGAGTAGGCCATTCAGCCCTTCAAGCTTACTCCACCTTCATTTTGATTGTCATCAAATTCAATATCCTGATCCTGCCTCCCCCCCATCTCCCCTGATCCCTTTAGCCCCAAGAGTTATATCTAATTTCTTCTTAAAATCAGACAATACTTTGGCCTCAATGACATCTTGTGATAGTGAATTCCACACATTCACCACTTTCTAGTGGAGGAATTTCTCCTCACCTCAGTTCTAAAAGATTTACCCCTTATCTTCAAACTATGACCCCCTAGTTCTGGACTCCCCCACCACTGGGAACATCCCTTCTGAATCTACCCTGTCTAATCCTGTTAGACCTTTGTAAGTTTCCGTCAGATTCCCCCCTCACTCTTCTATACTCCAATTAATACAATCCGAACCATCTCTCCTCATATGACTGACCCCGCCATCCCAGGAATCAGCCTGGAAAACCTTCACTGAACTCCCTCTATGGCAATGACATCCTCCGACAAACAAGGAAACCAAAACTGCACCCAATACTCCAGGTGTGGTCCCACCAACAATTGCAGCAAAATATCCCTATCCCTCAAATTCTCTCGCTATGAAGGACAACATACAATTTGCCTTATTTACTGCGTGTTGTTCTAATCTTATGGTTAATCTTGGGGCACAGCCTCAAGATAAAGGGGGGGCGGTTTAGAACAGAGTTGAGGAGGAACTTCTTCACTCAAAGGGTGCTGAGTCTCTGGAATTCTCTGCCCGTTGAAGTGGTGGAGGCTGCCTCGCTAAATATTTTTAAGAAACGGGTTGATGGGTTTTTGATAAGAGAAGGGATTAAGGGTTATGGGGAGAGGGCGGGAAGGTGGAGCTGAGTCACGACAGATCAGCCATGATCTTATTGAATGGCGGGGCAGGCTCGAAGGGCCAGATGGCCTACTCCTGCTCCTATTTCTTATGTTCTTATGTTCTTAATCATAGAATCCCTACAGTGCAGGAAAGGCCATTTGGTCTATTGAGCCTGCACTGTCTCTCAGACAGAGTATCTTACCCAGGCCCTGTATCCCACCTTATCCCTGTAACCCCATACATTTCACATGGCTAATCCTTACGTATCTCGGGACACCTGTGACATTAGTATACCTTTAAGATTTTTTTAAAATCATGTTCTCTGCAGTTCTAGGCAGATCTTAGCAGATCTTTTCACTATTTTGATTGTTGCCGGACTGTCTGGTAGAGGTTCTTTTATTGCTGCTTCAATGGCTTAAATGGAGTTTTGTTTATTTTTACTCTGGGCCTTGGGCATTTCTGGGAGTTGTTTTATGACCCTGCATTGTTAGGATGAAGACTGATGGCAGGCCTTGTGTTCTAGGCAGTTTTCTTTCATCGGTTTTACTTTGCATTTGGCTGGCAGCAGTTTTAGTTTAGAAGGGAGCAGAGAACAAGCTGGAAAGCAATGCTTCGCTCTCTATCTGTCTCTCTCCCTGGTTTTGGAAATTCTGCTATCAGCTGGAGGTGAGGTACTGGCTTCTTTGAGTAGAAACTCTGTTGTTAATGGTTGGTTTGACTAGAGTCTCCTGGTGTATTGGAAAGCTATTCTGACTCCAAACGGAAACATTAGTCTTCGCTGTGTTACATCTGTGGAGAGGGTTTTGTTTATGGGATTGGTTTGATTGAGACATTTTCTGCATTCTTTAGGGGTTATACAATATCATGATTGTTTTTCTCCTGTTTGTAACCGGTAAATGTGCTAATTTTCTTTCTACACATGTTAACTCTATATTTTTGATTGATAAAGCTTCCCAGTGGGTCAGTCAAATCATACTTGAAGTGAAGTATCTCGTGTTCACCCTAGCCAAATTCAAAGTGCAAAACCAGGTGGACTTTATAAAACACTTTGGAGTTTCTGACCTGAATTAAAGGGCAGCATGGTGGCATAGTGGTTAACATTGGTGCCTCCCAGCACCAGGGACCCAGGTTCAACTCCTAGCTTGGGTCACTGTCCATGCAGAGTCTGCACATTCTCCTTGTGGCTGTGTGGGTTTCCTCCCAGCGCTCCGGTTTCCTCCTACAGTCCCAAAGACGTGCCGGTTAGGTGCATTGGCCAGGTTAAATTCTCCCTCAGTATACCCGAATGGGCGCAAGAGTGTGGTGACGTGGGGATTTTCACAGAAATGTCATTCACAAATGAATAAATGTAAGACATAAAACACACTAAGGAGCAATTTAGCATGGCCAATCCATCTAACCTGCGCATTGGATAGCGTGGACTGTGGGAGGAAACTGGAGCACCCAAAAGAAACACACGCAGATATAGGGAAAACGTGCAGACTCCATACAGTTACCCGAGGCTGGAACTGAACCCAAGTCCCCACACTGTGAAACGGTGAGCAATGAGCATCACAGTGCCAACATGCTGCCCTTAAATTTAGATTTCTATTGAATTCAGATTTCACCATCCGCCATGGTGGGATTTGAACCCAGATTACATAGAACATAGAACATTATAGCGCAGAACAGGCCCTTCAGCCCACGATGTTGCGCCGACCAGTTACAAAACAATGACCCACTAGCCTAAACCAATCCCTTTTCGTCCATAAACCTATCCACAGATCTCTTAAACGCCCCCAAACTAGGTGCATTTACAACTGCAGCTGGCAGGGCATTCCAGTCCCTCACCACCCTCTGGGTAAAGAACCTACCCCTGACATCAGTCCTATAACTACCCCCCCTTAATTTAAAATCGTGCCCCCTCGTGCTAGCTTTCTCCATCCTAGGAAAAAGGCTATCACTATCTACCCTGTCTAAACCTCTAATCATCTTATATGTTTCAATGAGATCCCCTCTTAGCCGCCTTCTTTCCAGCGAAAACAACCCCAAATCTCTCAATCTCTCCTCATAGGATCTCCCCTCCATACCAGGCAACATCCTGGTAAACCTCCTCTGCACCCTCTCCAAAGCCTCTACATCCTTCCTGTATTACCTTGGTTCTTTGGATTACTAGGCCAATGACAATACCACTGTGCAACTGTCTCGCTCCGAGAGCTCATATCCTAACAGCACTGGAGCAGTACTGGCCCCACACAGACTGCAACAGTTCAAAAAGACATCTCATCTCCAACTTCTGAAGGAAAATTAGGAATGGATAATAATGCTGGCCTAGCAAGCAATAGACACAACCTGTGAAAGAAAACAGGCCCCATGGTAACTACTCTATGTTGGACTGTATAGAAGGAGTTTCCTTCATATTTAACACCGTGCCGTTCCTGCCCTGGGAGTGTTTGATGGGGACAGTGTAGAGGGAGCTTTACTCTGTATCTAACCCCGTGCTGCACCTGTCCTGGGAGTGTTTGATGGGGGACAGTGTAGAGGGAGCTTTACTCTGTATCTAACCCCGTGCTGTACCTGTCCCGGGAGTGTTTGATGGGGGGACAGTGTAGAGGGAGCTTCACTCTGTATCTAACACCGTGCTGTTCCTGTCCTGGGAGTGTTTGATGGGGAAAGTGTAGAGGGAGCTTTACTCTGTAACTAACTCCGTGCTGTACCTGTCCTGGGAGTGTTTGATGGGGGGCAGTGTAGAGGGAGCTTTACTCTGTATCTAACCCCCTGCTATTCCTGTCCTGGGAGTGTTTGATGGGGGGACAGTGTGGAGGGAGCTTTACTCTGTGTCTAACCCCGTGCTGTACCTGTCCTGGGAGTGTTTGATGGGGGACAGTGTAGAGGGAACTTTACTTTGTATCTAATCCCGTGCTGTACCTGTCCTGGGAATGTTTGATGGGGACAGTGTAGAGGGAGCTTTACTCTGTATCTTACCCCGTGCTGTACCTGTCCTGGGAGTGTTTGATGGGGGGACAGTGTAGAGGGAGCTTTACTCTGTATCTAACCCCGTGCTGTACCTGTCCTGGGAGTGTTTGACGGGGACGGTGTAGAGGGAGATTTATTCTGCATCTAACCCCATGCTGTACCTGTCCTGGGAGTGTTTGATGGGGACAGTGTAGAGGGAGCTTTACTCTGTATCTAACCCCATGCTGTACCTGTCCTGGGAGTGTTTGATGGGGGACAGTGTAGAGGGAACTTTACTCTGTATCTAACCCCATGCTGTACCTGTCTTGGGAGTGTTTGATGGGGACAGTGTAGAGGAAGCTTTACTTTGTATCTAGCCCCGTGCTGTACCTGTCCTGGGAGTGTTTGATGGGGGACAGTGTAGAGGGAGCTTTACTCTGTATCTAACCATGTGCTGTACCTGTCCTGGGAGTGTTTGATGGGGACAGTGTAGAGGGAGCTTTACTCTGTATCTAACCCTGTGCTGTACCTGTCCTGGGAGTGTTTGATGGGGGGACAGTGTAGAGGGAGCTTTACTCTGTATCTAACCCCGTGCTGTACCTGTCCTGGGAGTGTTTGATGGGGGGACAGTGTAGAGGGAGCTTTACTCTGTATCTAACCCCGTGCTGTACCTCTCCTGGGAGTGTTTGATGGGGACAGTGTGGAGGGAGCTTTACTCTGTATCTTACCCCATGCTGTACCTGTCCTGGGAGTGTTTGATTAGGGGACAGTGTAGAGGGAGCTTTACTCTGTATCTAACCCCGTGCTGTACCTGTCCTGGGAGTGTTTGATGGGGACAGTGTGGAGGGAGCTTTACTCTGTATCTAACCCCATGCTGTACCTGTCCTGGGAGTGTTTGATGGGGACAGTGTAGAGGGAGCTTTACTCTGTATCTAACCCCGTGCTGTACCTGTCCTGGGAGTGTTTGATGGGGGACAGTGTAGAGGGAGCTTTACTCTGTATCTAACCCCGTGCTGTACCTGTCCTGGGAGTGTTTGATGGGGGACAGTGTAGAGGGAGCTTTACTCTGTATCTAACCCCGTGCTGTACCTGTGCTGGGAGTGTTTGATGGGGGACAGTGTAGAGGGAGCTTTACTCTGTATCTAACCCCGTGCTGTACCTGTGCTGGGAGTGTTTGATGGGGGGACAGTGTAGAGGGAGCTTTACTCTGTATTTAACCCCGTGCTGTACCTGTCCTGGGAGTGTTTGATGGGGGACAGTGTAGAGGGAGCTTTACTCTGTATCTAACCCCGTGCTGTACCTGTCCTGGGAGTGTTTGATGGGGGACAGTGTAGAGGGAGCTTTACTCTGTATCTAACCCCGTGCTGTACCTGTGCTGGGAGTGTTTGATGGGGGACAGTGTGGTGGATGTTTCAGACTGTATTTAGTCGGTGTTTGACATCAGCTAACTAATGCTCACTCTACTTTATCAGCATTTCCTGCAGCCTGTGCCTTAACCCATCCCCTGGATCTCAGTTACTAGAATAACTGTACTTAATCATTGTTTAATTAGCTCAATGTTTCAGAACTGGGTTCAGGCAGATTAGTGAAGTGTGAAGGATCTCAGGGTTTATAGACAGGTCATTGAATATGCAGACTGTGAGACGATACTAAACCAGGAGGAAACATGTTTGGTCCCAGCTGGAATATTGTGTCCAATTCTGGACATCAACAGCAGGATGGACTTGGAAGTTGCAGGAACGTGGGATTACAAGTTTGTGCATCGATTGCAACAGGTGGTTCTCCTGAGAGTAGACAAAGAGGAGACTGAAGGGTTCAGATAGAAAATAAAGAGAAGCTGTTTCCAGTGGCTAAGGAGCCGATAAACAGAGTTACAGCTTTAAGGAAAAAAACAGAGATGTCACAGAGCAAAAACTGTTTTTGCACAATGACACTGTCTGATTGGGTGGTGGAAACTGCTTTAACTGTTGACTCCCAGTAGGAATTAGATACAAACTTGAAGGAGTAAATATTTGCAGAGACGTGGCAGAGAGTGGAGGAGTGGGACCACTGGAATTAGTCTTTGAATGTGCCAGTATAGACGTGTTGGGCTGAATGGCCTTCTGTCATTTTATGATTCTATCTGAATCAACCCAAATTTCTGATCGATTCCACTTCCACCCTGGCATTGATTCGCCATTTCTCATTTGAATTAATTTTGAAGTAAAGTTCCTTCTAACGTTTTTGAGTGGGGTGAAATAGTGATATTGTCACTGGGCTAGTAAATCCAGAGACCAGGATCATTCTCTGGGGACCTGGGTTCAAATCCCACCAAGATAGATGGTGAAATTTGAATCCAATGAAATCAGGAATTAAAAGTCTAAAAATGACCATGAAATCATTGATTGTCCTATCAAAAGCCATCTGGTTCACTCATGTCCTTTAGGGAAGGAAATCTGGCGTCTTTATCGGGTCAGCGCTGCACATGATTCCAGAGCCACAATAAGGTGGTTAACTCTTAACTGCCTCTCAATGGCCCAGTAAGCCATTCAGGGTAAGGGCAATTAGGGAAAGGCATCAAATACTGGCCTTACCAGCGAGGCACACATCCCATAAAGAAAATAATGAGCAATCAAAAGTTTAAGAAAGAATATCTGGATAAAATGTGATGAATAATTTAATTGTCTGGATGGTAATGTTGTTTTCCCCAAAAGTTGTGGTCAGGAACACAATTGTAGCAGTTCACAGCAAAGCCCATTGTGCTGGGTGCTCTGTGCTTCTGCCGTAGTCTGGCATTCCTGTTGGTAGTCGTGCGTGGGCTGCTCTTGAAAGTTCGAGAGTGGCCTAGTACTTTGTGTCGTTAGTGTACGCTTAAAACTGGACCAGCAGATGGGCACCACAACAGCTCAGTGACTATCACTGTTTGCTGTGCAGATACATGGATTTGGGCCGGTGTCTGTGGGAGTTTGCGCATTCTCCCCGTGCTTGCGTGGGTTTTCTCCGGGTGCTCCGGTTTCCTCCCACACCCCAAAGATGTGGTCTTAGGCTGATTGGTGTAACAAATTGTCCCTAAATTAGTCTTCCCTGAATCTGGTTTCCAATGGGGGGACCATGAGCATAGACACGGTCAAGGGTGGAGGAGGAAAAACACATTGTTAAGATGGCGGCGTGGGCTCGTTGGGCCGAAGGGTCTGTTTCCCGTGCTGTATTGTTCTTTGTTCTTTGAACATTAACTGAGATAGACTCAGGCAGTCAGATCCAACAACAAGATCTACAGAATCAGGTCATGTTTGATTACAATTTTGAGATTTACAAGGATGTTGCCTGGATTGGATGGCATGCCTTATGAGGATAGGCTGAGAGAGCTCAGTCTCTTCTCCCTGGAGAGGCGAAGGATGAGAGGCGACCTGATAGAGGTTTATAAAATGTTGAGAGGAATAGATAGGGTGGACTCTCAGAGGCTATTTCCCCGGGTTGAAATGGTCGCTACGAGAGGACACAGGTTTAAGGTGCTGGGGAGCAGGTACAGAGGAGATGTCAGGGGTAAGTTTTTCACTCAGAGGATGGTGAGTGAGTGGAATCGGCTGCCGTCGGTGGTGGTGGAGGCAAACTCGATAGGATCTTTTAAGAGACTTCTGGATGAGTAAATGGGACTTAATAGAATTGAGGGTTATAGGTAAGCCTAGTAGGTAGGTATATCTTCGGTGCAACTTTGTGGGCCGAAGGGCCTGTTTGTGCTGTAGTTTTTCGATGTTCTATGTTTGGGCAACACGGTGGCACAGTGGTTAGCACTGCTGTCTCCCAGCGCCAGGGACCCGGGTTCAATTCCCAGCTCGAGTCACAACCTGTGTGGAGGTTGCACATTCTCCCCGTGTCTGTGTGGGTTTCCTCCGGGTGCTTTGATTTCCTTCCATCGTCCAACGATGTGCAGGTTTGGTGGATTGGCCATGCTAAATTAACCCTAGTGTCGGGGGGGCTAGCCAGGGAAAATGCATGGGGTTATGGGGATGGGACCTGAGTGGGATTGTGGTCAGTGCAGATAAGCTGAACAGGCTCTATGCTTAAACCACAAAACTGCACATGTGCGTTCTTGCAATGTCAAGGGGACAGTCACGAGGAGATGCAGGGGCTATGGATTAGGGCGGCACGGTAGCACAGTGGTTAGCACTGCTGCTTCACAGCTCCAGGGTCCTGGGTTCGATTCCCGGCTCGGGTCACTGTCTGTGTGGAGTTTGCACATTCTCCTCGTGTCTGCGTGGGTTTTCTCTGGGTGCTCCGGTTTCCTCCCACAGTCCAAAGATGTGCGGGTTAGGTTCATTGGCTATGCTAAAAATTGCCCCTTCGTGTCCTGGGTTGTGTAGGTTAGAGGGATTAGCAGGTAAAATGTGTAGGGATATGGGGATAGGGTCTGGGTGGGATTGTGTGTTCGGTGCAGACTCGATGGGCCGAAGGGCCTGTTTCTGCACTGTAGGGTTCTATGGATGACACTGGGCAATTGATAATATTGGAGTAGCCATATCTCACCCGGTTTTCATTGCAAAGAGATTCTGGCTCACTCCTTGTATTCTTGTATGGTCTGTCCCTGACCGTTCACCATCATTGTCACGGCCACCACCCTTATCACAGTTATATTCACCTGGGAAGAGACCTGAGTCTCCTCCCTGGATGACCGGCTAGCTCCGGTTGTTTGGGCTTCAGCCCGTCCACTGTCTGACGATGAACCTCTGCCACTTTCCGGTTTGGGTTTTAGTGCGGGGTGTTATGGAGGATGTAAGCGACGGCTACACCGACAGCGGAACCCCGAGCCGGGCCGCGTGTGGCACCGTTCGCGAGGCAATGCAAAAGGAGATGCACTGGTTAAACACATTCTTTCCAAAAGCCGAGCTTTTGAAACTGCAGACAGCTACAGCCTGCTGGAGTAACCCAGCAGTCGATACATCGATGTGACCTTTGAAAATGTCACAAGATGTGTGAGATTCCGAAAGGTGCTGAAGGAGGGAGGAGATGAAGCATTGCTGTCGATCCTGGTGGCGAAGGTCCTGTTTTTGTGGCCATCACAATGGAACCCCATTTGTTTATACAACCCCTCAACACCTCTTTGTGAACACACTCACTGCCCTCGGTAGGTATATTAATCTGGGTGGGAACTGGTCTGACATAAAGGTCCTTTTCAGAGTTTGCACCCACACGTTGCAGGTAAAGATGATCTTGACGGTCACTGGCCATAAGAACATAAGAAATAGGTGCAGGAGTAGGCCATCTAGCCCTTCGAGCCTGCCCCGCCATTCAATAAGATCATGGCTGATCTGTCGTGGCTCAGTTCCACCTTCCCGCCCTCTCCCCATAACCCTTAATCCCTTCTCTTATAAGGACATAAGAACATTCTCCACCCTTCCTGAACTCTTACTTGGGGGGACGTTGGGACTACCTTGCCCTGCTCTACTCCACTCAGACCTGCCGTATGGATGCCAACGGCAGCTCAGTCACCAGCTGGAAACCCCAAGTCGAGTAAGTAACGCAAACTGTGTGCTGGGGCAAAGCACCTCTACCAGACCTGTCCAATATAGAACATAGAAAAACTACTGCACAAACAGGCCCTTCGGCCTACAAGTTGCACCGATCATATTGCCACCCTACGAGGCTTACCTATAACCCTCAACCCTATTAAGTCCCATGTACTCATCTAGAAGTCTCTTAAAAGACCCTATCAAATTTGCCTCCACCACCACTGTTGGCACCACCGATTCCACTCACCCACCACCCTCCGAGTGAAAAACTTACCCCTGACATCTCTAAACAAAAGGAAAAAAAGTGGAGGAGGCCACACTTCCCCTCAAGCCTGTTCCAAAATTCAATAACATCATGGTTGAATTTCTTGACCTTGCTACCATATCTCTCGATTTCGTCAGTACCCAAAAATCTATCATCTATGACTTTACCGATATCATGGACTGAACATCCACAGCCTCCTCATGTAAAAGAAAGAATGGTGTTAGTGAGGTGTTCACGGTGTTTGGTGAGGTAAAGTAAAAGATCAAGTTGCCATAGTCATAAGAACATAAGAAATAGGAGCAGGAGTAGGCCATCTGGCCCTTCAAGCCTGCCCTGCCATTCAATAAGATCATGGCTGATCTGTCGTGGATCAGTCCCACTTTCCGGCCCTCTCCCCATAACCCTTAATCCCCTCTCTTATCAAGAACCCATCAACCCACTTCTTGAAAATATTTAGCGAGGCAGCCTCCACCACTTCAACGGGTAGAGAATTCCAGAGATTCACCACCCTTTGAGTGAAGAAGTTCCTCCTCGACTCCGTTCTAAACCGCCTCCCCTTTATCTTGAGGCTGTGCCCCCTAGTCCTACTGTCTTTTTTGAGCGGGAAGAGTCTCTCCACCTCTATCCTATCCATCCCATTCATCATCTTATACGTCTCAATGAGATCTCCCCTCATTCTTCTAAACTCCAACGAGTACAAGCCTAGTTCATTCAGCCTCTCCTCATAGCTCAACCCCCTCATCTCCGGTATCAGCCTAGTAAACCTCCTCTGCACTCCCTCCAGGGCCAAACTATCCTTGCGCAGGTGCGGCGCCCAAAACTGCACACAGTACTCCAGCTGCGGCCTCACCAATGCCCTATACAGCTGCAGCAAGACCTCCCTACTTTTATATTCAATCCCCCTCGCTATGAAGGCCAGCATCCCATTCGCCTTCCTGACCACCTGCTGCACCTGCAAGCTGGGTTTTTGCGACTCATGCACAAGGACCCCGAGATCCCTCTGCACCGTCGCCTGCTGCAGTTTTTCGCCCCGTAAGTAATAGTCCTCTATAGTAAATAGTAAAGTCTCTGTATACATTCGTGATATTGTAGTCCCAGATGACCAGAGACTGTTCCTCCCTTTGAGAGGGGAGGGCTGACCGGTGGTGGTTCAACTTTCCTTCCTCAGCAGACAGGAGAGCAGTCAACGGGTGAGGGGCAAGTGGTTTAGAAGAAAACCGCGAAGAAAAGACGCAAAATAGGGATCACACCTGTGGCAAGAGGCATCTGAAGCAGACTAGAAGCATAGAACTCTAGAACCCTACAGTGCAGAAACAGGCCCATCGGCCCATTGAGTCTGCACCGAACACAATCCCACCCAGACCCTATCCCCATATCCCTGCTAATCCCTCTAACCTACACATCCCAGGATACTAAGGGGCAATTTTTAGCAGAGCCAATGAACCTAACCCGCATATCTTTGGACTGTAGGAGGAAACCGGAGCACCCGGAGAAAACCCACGCAGACACGAGGAGAATGTGCAAACTCCACACAGGCAGTGACCCGAGCCGGGAATCGAACCCAGGACCCTGGAGCTGTGAAGCAGCAGTGCTAACCCACTGTGCTACCGTGCCGCCCCAATTGGTGCTTCTCATACAGTGAGGAAAGACAGCACCAGTGAAGGAAGTGACGAAATATAAAGGAGCTGAAGGCTGGAGGAACTCCTACAGCTCTGGAAACATCGAGAGGACCTAATGAGCCCAGCTCACTGGAAGCCAGGAAGACAACATCCTCGAAGAAGAACAGAATGAAAAGACTGCACCAGCAGAGAACATCCCGAGCAACCCCCCCCCGCCCCACCCCCCTGCTGTTACCCCTGTGGAACAACCCTCGGGGGTATTTAGTGTAGTTTTCCCAGCCCCCAAAAACAGAGCAACTGGTTGTGAAAACCTCGAGTGTGCAGAAATATAGTGACGAGCTGGGGGTAGTATGGACAATTGGACTGTAAAAGACATAGGGTGGGATTTTACACCATAGCTCAGGCAAGACTAGAAATTCCCACCCGGGGTCAGCGGATATTTACATTGTCAGTCCCTGGCCCGCTCCGATTCCGTGGCAGGCGGGGTGGGAGAATTCTAGAAACATAGAACAGTACAGCACAGTACAGGCCCTTCGGCCCTCAGTATTGTGCCAAGCTATGTCCAATCCCAAGATCAAGCTATCCCACTCCCTATCATTCTGGAGTGCTCCATCTGCCTATCCAATAACCGTTCGAAAGTTCCTAAAGTGTCCGACTCCACTATCACAGCAGGCAGTGCATTCCTCACCCCAACCACTCTCTGAGTGAAGAATCTACCTCAAACATCCCTCCTATATCTCCCACCATGGACCTTATAGTTATGCCCCCTAGTAACAGCTATATCCACCCGAGGAAATAGTCTCTGCACGTCCACTCTATCAATGCCTCTCATCATCTTACAAACCTCTATTAAGTCGCCTCTCATCCTCCTCCACTCTAAACAGAAAAGCCCCAGCTCCCTCAACCTTTCCTCAAAAGACCTCCCCTCCAAACCAGGCAGCATCCTGGTAAATCTCCTCCGCACTCTCTCCAATGCTTCCACATCCTTCTTATAGTCAGGTGACCAGAACTGAACTATCTGGTGATAGTTTTAATGTGTCTCAAAATTGCCTCCATTATTGCGCATCAACCTTAAAGTATCTTGCCAAGGCCAAAGCTTTTGATGGGAGTGCGGGACAATCAACCTCACAGCGGACCATTGGAGAAACAATTCCCATTGGCCTGAGCTGGATATTCCGCAGTGGGGAGGTAACTCCACCATTTCCAAGGTTCAGGAGGTGGTTGGGTAAAGCTCCTCATTCCAGAAGATAGATTGTATAGAAATGTTCCATTCCTGTTTATCACTGTGTACCTGTCAACTATAACCAGTGACCAGCCTTCAGCTGCTCCAATCACTTCTGCTCATGCTGGGAGGTGTCTTTAATCGATCTGATTGGACAATCCGGCACAGCCAACAGAAAACTTGATTCCTGGAGGAAAGGGGAAAAGAACCTGAACTGAATCATTCCACCTTGTTGTCTAACGAGGAGCATGCACAAGGTGGGTCGTGCGAGGGCTGCTCTTGGATGTTTCAAAGAACAAAGAACAACCCAGCACGGGAAACAGGCCCTTCGGCCCAACGAGCCCGCGCCGCCACATCACCCTACACCTATTCTACCCTGCATATCTATGAATGGAACCCTACTCAGTCAGATTCAGGGAAGAAATAGTGTCAATTTGGTAAAAACCGATTAGCCTGAGAGCACATCTTTGGGGTGTGGGAGGAAACCGGAGCGCCCGGAGGAAACCCACGCAACCACAGGGAGAATGCGCAAACTCCCACAGACACAGGCCCAAATCCATGTGCCTGCACAGCCAGCAGTGCTAGTCACTGAGCTGTTGTGGCGCCCATCTACCGGTCCAGGATCAAGCACACACACCGACATGAAGTACTAGGCCACTCCTGGAACTTCCAAGAGCAGCCCAGGCACGACCCGCCGTGTGAATGCCCCTCGTTTGACACGAGGTGGACCTCCACCTGTGGAATAAAGTCAAAAATATTAATCTTACAGCCTGCCTTTCCGGTGTCTCCCAAGGTTTAACCCTATTTAATATCCCCTACCATATCCCTCCATTCTCGTTTCACTCATGTGCCTATCTAACTGCATCTTAAACGAGTCCAACGTTCCTGCCTCCACCACCCTACTCGGTAGCGCGTTCCAGACCCCTACAACTCTCTGCGTAAAGAACCTTCTTCTCACCTCCAAATTATACCTCTCCCCCCTCACCCTTAAATGATGACCTCTCGTGTTTGTATCTAGTCTAGGGAGCAGTCTCTCACTATTAACTCTATCCATTCCCTTCATTATCTTATATACTTCTATCATGTCCCCTCTCAATCTCTGCCTTTCCAAGGAGAATAGTCCCAGTTTCTTCAACCAGTTTCTTCGAGAGTGGCCTAGTACTTCGCGTCGTTTGTGTGTGCTTAAAACTGGACCAGCAGATGGGCACCACAACAGCTCAGTGACTATCACTGATTTCTGTGCAGATACATGGATTTGGGTCGGTGTCTGTGGGAGTTTGCGCATTCTCCCCGTGCTTGCGTGGGTTTCCTCCGGGTGCTCCGGTTTCCTCCCACACCCCAAAGATGTGCTCTTAGGCTGATTGGTGTAACAAATTGTCCCCAAATTATTCTCCCCTTAATCTGGTTTCCAATGGGGGGACCGTAAGCATAGACACGGGTCAGGAGGAAAAACACATTGTTAAGATGGGTGCGCGGGCTCGTTGGGCCGAAGGGCCTGTTTCCCGTGCTGTGTTGTTCTTTGTTCTTTGCATGATGTTGTTCCCTGTGCTCCAGTCCATTGGTGGACACAATAACTTTATCTTTAAATGAAACCACGTCTTTATTAGGAAAATATTTTTAAAAAATCTTAAATACTTATGAGTGCTACAAAACTGATGTTCTTACACTGTATCACAAGTAAATGTTTCTATTCCCCTATAAATCTACTCTAATAAACTTATAAGCATAGATTTTCAACTACTAATACTTATCTACTGGACCTGTAGGGGTGCCTCTACCCAATCATGCTGGGCTGGGGTGGAGAGGTTTCTATCCTCTTATTTCTATGGTTCTCCCTGCAATTCTGCTTTAAGACTTTGATATTTACCCTCTGAGCTCTGCTGGAAACATGCATTTCCACTTGTCGGCACTGATCCCGGGTATATTGTTCAAATTAGCTTATTCCAGGTTGCCTGAAACTCAGAACCAATTGTGCTTGATTATCATAGTACTCAAAATCAATCTTCTGGCTCTGCTTTGTATCTAGCTCCTGATTGTTTGATCGATTAGGGAGAGTTAATTATCAGAAATACGTATTATTTTCCACCCTGCTAATTTGTCCTTTCCTTTGAAGACACCTGTTGTCCAGTGTCCTGCTGACTTTATTGCCCATTGTAACATCATATTCATCATACTTGCAACAACATTTACTGCAAGTAAACAGAGGTCACTTTTTCTTGTTGTAAGTCACATGCTCTCGGCTAAGAGTTAAAGTTCTGAAATTAGCCACATTTCCCATCAGGCCATAGTAGTGTTCTTTCTGTGCTTAGCCATTTTGTATCAAACTATAACTGGTCAACCACAATGTCTTCAGTAACCCTGAAGGTGGGACACCGGATAAATACTCTTACCCGAATGCAGCCAGCTCCAATCGTTCCAACACATACTTCCTGTTGTGTCTCAAGCCTCCCGTCCATTGGCTCTGTCTACACTTCCCGCTGCCTCAGCAAAGCAGCCAGCATAATTAAGAACTCCATGCGCCCCGGACATTCTCTTCTCCCGTCGGGAAAAGGATACAAAAATCTGACCCTGACCCTAAACCTAACCCTAACCCTAACTATCAACTGACTCAAGAACAGCTTCTTCCCTGCTGCCATCAGACTTTTGAATGGACTTGCCTTGCATTAAGTTGATCTTTCCCTACACCGTGGCTATGACTATAACACTCTCTCATCTCCTTCTCTATGAACAGTATGTTTTGTCTGGATAGCGCGCAGACACAATTTTCACTGTCTGTTAATACATGCGACAATAATAAATCAAATCAAATCAAAAAGCATTCATAGTCAGATCCATTGGACATCAAATCATTGTTCAACTCTGGCCTTTGATCTCTACTGACCAGCAGTCACTTATAGAGAGCAAAGGGGGAATGAAACTGAGCGTGTAACTGTTGACCCCAGAAAAATGGAGAAATTCAAAAGGAATTAAAAAGATTGGACAAGTGTGAAAGCACTCTGGAGTTCCTGACCCTCTGATGGGAAGCTGTTTAGCTGAACATCAAAAGTTTCTTCATCATTAAAGGTGTTCAGAAGGTAGAGAGACAGGGAGCAATGTCCTGGCTGTAGGAAAGCATGCAGAAACTGCTCCAACTGCAATCTTTCAGAGTTGGGGTCTCCAAGATCAGATTCTGGTCCAGAGACCAGTCTGAGGAGCAGGTCAACATTTGTTGTGGGAAAATCACCACTCAGAGTCAAGACTTAAAGATTCAACATTCAGTTTATTGAACGAAGCTTCGGAAGTCGTGAAATGCGTAGGTTAGAGGGATTAATGGGTAAATATGTAGGGATGTGGGACTGGGGCCTGGGTGGGATTGTGGTCGGTGTAGACTCGATGGGCCGAATGGCCTCTTGTAGGTTTTCTATCATTCTATGAAGAAGAATCGGACACTTCCAGTGCACGCAGTCAACTTCTTGATTTGGCATGGCGGCTAGCCAGTTTTTTATACATTGTAATCGTACAGACACCGGCAGTTATTGTGTCAGCAGCTTTGGGCGGTTACACGTATTAACCAATTGGGCTCCCTAGCAACCATTAGCTTCCAATCATATTCCTTCAGAAACATCCATTAACTCATTGTTTCGGTTTTTAAGCCAAGCTTGACCACATGGTCTGGCCTTTGGCCTAACCGCAGTTATTTATACATTAACAGGATGTGGCTCGAAGGTTAGTTCTCTGTGCAATGTCTGTGCCTATACCAGCACGGTTTAATGTCTTTTCACAGAGTCCATTTTGTACGAGGTAGCCATCTTGCATCTTCTAATTTCGGGATTCCATCTGGCAGCATCTCACTCCCACTCCAACGCCAAAAAGTGTCCAGGGAGAGTTCTGTGATCATCATCCTGAAGATACTTTGAGATGAGCCAATGTCCCGGGAGTGACAGCTAATCAGCTCACCAGTATTCAACTCTGTGGGACAGGACGAGATTAGCCCAGACCTGCTGGGAGTGTTGGAGAATGAGAGTGTCGGAGAAGGGGGTGAGAGTTCCTTACGGAGACTCACTTCGATTCAGACCCATAGACCGGAGCTAACAGGAATGAGCGACTATGCCAAGCAGTGCGTTTAAGCAGCAACTTTATTAGTTTGTTTATTTATTAGTCACAAGTAAGGCTTACTGTAACGCTGCAATGAAGTTACTGTGAAATTCCCCTAGTCGCCACATTCCAGCGCCTGTTCGGATCAATGCACCTAACCAGCACATACAAAGAACAAAGAAAATTACAGCATAGGAACAGGCCCTTCGGCCCTCCAAGCCTGCACCAACCATGCTGCCCGATTTAACTAAAATCCTACTCTTCCGGGGACATGTCCCTCTGTTCCCATCCTGTTCATGTACTTGTCAAGACGCCCCTTAAAAGTCACTACCAGATCCACTTCCACTACCTCCCCCGGCAACGAGTCCCAGGCACCCACTACTCCCTGTAAAAAACCTGCCTCGTACATCTCCTTTAAACCTTGCCCCTCGCACCTTAATCCTGTGCCCCTTAGTAATTGACTCTTCCACCCTAGGAAAAAACTTCTGACTATCCACTCTGTCCATGCCTCTCATAATCTTGTAGACTTCTATCAGGTCTCCCCTCAACCCTCCGTGAGAACAAACCAAGTTTCTCCAACCTTTCTTCACAGCTAATACCAGGCAACATTCTGGTAAATCTTTTCTGTACCCTCTCCAAAGCCTCCACATCCTTCTGATAGTGTGGCGACCAGAATTGAACACTATATTCCAAGTGCGGCCTAACTAAGGTTCTATAAAGCTGCAACATGACTTGCCAATTTTTAAACTCAATCCCCCAGCCAATGAAGGCAAGCATGCCGTATGCCTTTTTGACTACCTTCTCCACCTGCATTGTCACTTTCAGTGATCTGTGTACCTGTACACCCAGATCCCTCTGCCTCTCAATACTCTTAAGGGTTCTGCCATTGACTGTATATTTCCTATCTGTATTAGACCTTCCAAAATGCATTACCTCACATTTGTTCAGATTGAACTCCATCTGCCATCTCTCCGCCCAAGTCTCCAACTGAACCATATCCTGCTGTATCGGCTGATGGTCCTCATAGCTAACCGCAAGCCTTTGTGTCATCCGCAAACTTACTTATCAATCCAGTTACACTTTCCTCCAAATCATTTATGTATATTACAAACAGCAACGATCTTTCAGAATGTGGGAGGAAACCGGAGCACCCAGAGGAAACCCAAGAAACAAGTGCGAGCTCCGCACAGACAGTGACCCGAGGTCAGAATCGAACCTGGGTCCCTGGCGCTGTGAAGCAGCAGCGCCAACCCCACTGTGCCACCGATTATTGCACATTGAATAATGATAATTACAATAACTGTGAAATTACGATTATAATTGATAAAATAAAAAAGAAAGAAGGAAACAGAAAGATAACTTTATTGAAAGGAAAAAAAACACAATATATTTTAAGAAAGAAAGACATTTCTTCTATTTGATACATATATTACAGATATATACTAGATCACAACTATATTGCAAAGTAACCTCAAGATCAACACAGCTTCCCAAAATGGTGACATTCTCAGTGGTACATCCAGCACCAAGTCTCTAAGTTACCTTATAGGGGTGGGCACTTTAGCTAGTCACTCCGTTCCTGGCCCTCCCTCCAGTATTGTTGAGCAGTTGGCTAATGCATTCCGGCTGTAGCAAGTCCAGGAAGCAATGACCTCATAGTCAGAGAGTCATCGAGGTTTACAGCACGGAAACAGGCCCTTCGGCCCAACTTGTCCATGCCGCCCCCTTTTTTTAACCGCTAAGCTAGTCCCAATTGCCCACGTTTGGCCCATTTCCCTCGATACCCATCTTACCCATGTAACTGTCAAAATGCTTTTTAAAAGACAAAATTGTACCTGTCTCTATTACTACCTCTGGCAGCTCGTTCCAGACACTCACCACCCTCTGTGTGAAAAAAGTGCCCCTCTGAACTCTTTTGCATCTCTCCCTTCTCACCTTAAACCTATATCCTCTAATTTTAGACTCCCCTAACTTTGGGAAAAGATGTTGACTATTTAGCTGATCTGTGCCCCTCATTATTTTATAGACTTCTATAAGTTCACCCCTAAGCCCCGGGATAAAGAACAAATCTATCAGCCTCTCCTTATAACTCAAATATCAAGTCCCGGTAGCATCCTAGTAAATCTTTTCTGCACTCTTTCTAGTTTAATAATATCCTTTCTCGAATAGGGTGACCAGAACTGTACACAGTATTCCAAGAGTGGCCTTCCCAATGTCTTGTACAACTTCAACAAGATGTCCCAACTCCTGTATTCAACGTTCTGACCGATGAAACCAAGCGTGCCGAATGCCTTCTTCACCACTCTGTCCACCTGTCACTCTGCTTTCAAGGAGCTATGAATCTGTATCCCTAGATCTCTTTGTTCTGTAACTCGCCCCAAAGCCCCACCATTAACTGAGTAAGTCCTGCCCTGGTTCGATCTCTCTCATATTTACCTAAATAAAATTCCACTAAAACCAAAACCTTAAAACCAAATTTCTGATTCCGTTCCAACCTTTCGAGGCTTTCTCAAAATAAGAATCTGGTAAACCCTAGAACCCTAGAACCCTACAGTGCAGAAACAGGCCCTTCGGCCCATCGAGTCTGCACCGAACACAATCCCACCCAGACCCTATCCCCATATCCCCACACATTTTACCTGCTAATCCCGCTAACCTACACATCCCAGGACACTAAGGGGCAATTTTAGCATAGCCAATGAACCGAACCCGCACATCTTTGGACTGTGGGAGGAAACCGGAGCACCCGGAGAAAACCCACGCAGACACGAGGAGAATGTGCAAACTCCACACAGGCAGTGACCCGAGCCGGGAATCGAACCCAGGACCCTGGAGCTGTGAAGCAGCAGTGCTAACCACTGTGCTACTGTGCCGCCCTCATAGGCACATTCTCCTCATAGGCACTGCAACGCTTTGTAAACTTTGCGATATTCTGTCTGTTTACGCATTTTTTCTATGTGTCTCCCATCTTCCGTTAATCAGGTTGTACTTCCAGCTGTCAGACTCCAAATCCTGAACCTACAGCATAATTAACAACGTGTAAAGCTGTGGAGGGAGCGAATATTTGTAGAATGAGTGCCAATCAAGGGGGCTGCTTCGTCCTAGGTGGCGTCGAGCTTCTTGAACGTTGCTGGAGCTGCACTCATCCAGGCAAATGGAGAGTATTCCATCACATTCCTGACTTGTCGATGGTGGACAGGAGGTGAGTTATTCCCTGCAGAATTCCCAGCCTCTGACCTGTCCTTGTATCCATTGTGTCTATATGGCTAGTCCAGTTCAGTTTTGGATCAATGGTAACCCCCAGGATGTGGGGGATTCACCAGTGGTATTACCATTGAATCTCTCTTGCTGGAGATGGTCATTGCCTGGAACTTATGCAGTGTAAATGTTATTTGTGACTTTTAGCCCCAAGTCTGAATACTGTCCGAATATGGTTTAAATAAGGAATAGCCTGATCATCAGACAGGAATATCTATACCAACAACAGGGATAAGGCTCTGCCTAAGAACACTTGCTCTGAATCCACATGTAGACTCAAGTTGATCTAAAACTCTGTTCCTGAGGAACTGTACCTGTACTGGTGCGCTGGAATATAAGCTGTGAACATAAAACTGCAGTGAATCTGTCTTTCTAAACTACCAGAGCTCCTCTCCAGGATTACACATCTGTATTGTTCAACATCTGTCAGGCCGGGGAAAAACAGTGTAACAAATAACTCTTGAATTTTCAAACACAAAAGCACTCTACTTTTATAATCACAAACTTACAAAGAACAAGAACAAAGAACAAAGAACAAAACAGCACGGGAAACAGGCCCTTCGGCCCAACGAGCCCGCGCTGCCGTCCCATTGTCTCAGTGACCTATTCATGATTTTAGTCTATGCCTAATGTGTGAGGATCAGGGAGGTCCAATATAGGGACAATTTGTTACCCAATCAATCAGCCTAAAAGCACATTTTTGGGATGTGGGAGGAAACCGGAGCACCCGGAGGAAACCCACGCAACCACGGGGAGAATGCGCAAACTCCCACGGACACAGGCCCAAATCCATGTGTCCGCACAGCAACAGAGATAGTCTCTGAGCTGTCATGTTGCCCTCGAGATGGTCCAGTTTAAGCACACCAAGGACATGAAGCAGTAGGCAACTCCCGAAGCAACATCCAAGAGCAGCCCACCACAACCTGCCGCACGCATGACCCTTCTCCTTAGTTTGTGTGAACTCGATGTATTTCTGTATATTCAGATCATAGGATTCTACAGCTCAGAAGCAGGCCACTGGCCCATTGAATGTGTACCAACCACAGTCCCTCCCAGGCCCTATCCCCACAACCCCATGCATTTACCCTATCTAGTCCCCCCTGACACTAAGGGGCAATTTAGCATGGCCAATCCATCTAACCCATACATCTTTGGACTGTGGGAGGAAACCGGAGCACCTGGAGGAAACCCATGCCGACACGAGGAGAATGTGCAAACTCCACACAGACAGTGACCCCGAGGCTGGGAATTGAACCCGGGTCCCTGGTGCTGACCACTTGCCACCGTGTTGCCCCAAGTGCTGAATAAAATACCATTACTGTGTTTTTAAAGCTTGCAATATCCTGTCATTTGCCTTTTCCTGACAATGAAAGTATTCAGGAGTTTTTAAAAAATCCTTTTAATTAAATACTGTCTTTGATCGGTGGGTAGGTGCAAAAAGGGAGACAAGCCTATCAATTCCTCCCTCTGTCTGTATATCATCACAAAGCTAAGAATGAAATTTCACTGTACATTACAGTCTGTGAAAGGAAACACTTGTCAAGCGAGACTCTTTGAGGATACATTCTCAAATTAACCTCACTTGTAACAGTGCGTATGGAGTACACTTGGAGACGCTTCCAAAGAGAAAAACAATAAAATCCAAATCAAACTTTTGAGCAGAGATAATAAGGTGGTGTTGAAGGAGCCATGGAAAAGGCAGAAAGTACAGTAAGAAGTCACACAACATCAGGTTAAAGTCCAACAGGTTTGTTTGGAGACTAAAGGAATGTTAAATGTTGTGTTCGTCTAATTCATAAAATCTTAGAATTTGGAGAAGGAGGCCATTCAGCCCTTCAGGGTTGTGCTAACTTTTTGAAGAAGTTACTCAATTCTTTGCAGTCCCCTGCCCTTTTCCCGTCACCCTGAATATTTCTCTTTAGTAATTATCCGATCTATTTTGAACGTTAATTTATGATGACACCAAAATTGGGGGAAAGGCAAATTGTGAGGAGGGTGTGGAGAGTCTGCAGAAGGATCTAGATAGGCTGGGCGAATGGGCCAGGAAATGGCAAATGGAATTTAATGTTGGCAAGTGTGAGGTGGTCCACTTTGGTAGGAGGAATGGTAGGAAGGACTATTACTTACGTGGCGAAAAACTGCAGCAGGCGACGGTGCAGAGGGACCTCGGGGTCCTTGTGCATGAGTCGCAAAAACCCAGCTTGCAGGTGCAGCAGGTGGTCAGGAAGGCAAATGGGATGCTGGCCTTCATAGCGAGGGGGATTGAATATAAAAGTAGGGAGGTCTTGCTGCAGCTGTATAGGACATTGGTGACGCCACAGCTGGAGTACTGTGTGCAGTTTTGGGCGCCGCACCTGCGCAAGGATATTTTGGCCCTGGAGGGAGTGCAGAGGAGGTTTACTAGGCTGATACCGGAGTTGAGGGGATTGAGCTATGAGGAGAGGCTGAATAAACTAGGCTTGTACTCGTTAGAGTTTAGAAGAATGAGGGGAGATCTCATTGAGACGTATAAGATGATGAATGGGATGGATAGGATAGAGGTGGAGAGACTCTTCCCGCTCAAAAAAGACAGTAGGACTAGGGGGCACAGCCTCAAGGTAAAGGGGAGGCGGCTTAGAACAGAGTTGAGGAGGAACTTCTTCACTCAAAGGGTGGTGAATCTCTGGAATTCTCTGCCCGTTGAAGTGGTGGAGGCTGCCTCGCTAAATATTTTTAAGAAACGGGTTGATGGGTTTTTGATAAGAGAGGGGATTAAGGGTTATGGGGAGAGGGCGGGAAGGTGGAACTGAGCCACGACAGATCAGCTATGATCTTATTGAATGGCGGGGCAGGCTTGAAGGGCTAGATGGCCTACTCCTGCTCCTATTTCTTATGTTCTTATGTTCTTATGTTATGTTCACTGTGTAAACAAACTTCTCCTCAGCTCCCTGTGGCTCTTTTGTCAATGGTCTTAAATCTGTGCCCACTCTTTATCAACCTTTCTGCCAGTGGAAATGGTCTCCACTCACCTGAGAAAGGGGCAGTGCTCCGAACGCTCGTAAAAACAAACCTATTGGACTGTAACCTGGTGTTGTGAGACTTTTTACTGTGCCCACCCCAATCCAACACCGGCACCTCCACATCTTGGCAGAAAATGACAGTGGCATGTCGTTTTGGAGTTCATTTTCTGAGTTTGCAGCAGGGTAGCAAGATCCAAGCCATGCCAACCAGGTGCACAGTTACAAACTCAGAAACTCAGATGCAAGCGTTGCCTAATTTTGCCACCAACCAGTTAGATGTCCCCAGTTGTCGAGCTGTGGGGAATGTCAATCATATCATATAACCCTGGGCGGCACGGTAGCACAGTGGTTAGCACTGCTGCTTCACAGCTCCAGGGTCCTGGGTTCGATTCCCGGCTCGGGTCACTGCCTGTGTGGAGTTTGCACATTCTCCTCGTGTCTGCGTGGGTTTTCTCCGGGTGCTCCGGTTTCCTCCCACAGTCCAAAGATGTGCGGGTTAGGTTCATTGGCTATGCTAAAATTGCCCCTTAGTATCCTGGATGTGTAGGTTAGAGGGATTAGCAGGTAAAATGTATGGGGATAGGGTCTGGGTGGGATTGTGTTCGGTGCAGACTCGATGGGCCGAAGGGCCTGTTTCTGCACTGTAGGGTTCTATGTTCTATGTATCCAGACAGCGTTCAGTGCCGGAGGAAGTAGTCAGAGCTATGAACCAGGGTTGAGATTGTGGTAGATACAAAGCTCGTTCAGGAGTCTGGAAGCCTGCGAATGTTGTTGAGTTGGAAAGAAAAGTTGATGTTATTGAGTGAGGCACCTTAGTTGGTTGTATCTCATATTGAGACAGTTTATGAGTTGTCAGATACGTTGATGTCAGATAACAGACCACAGTTTATGGCAGAAGAGTTTAAACTATTTTTGTGCAGCGACGGAGTCAACACACGATCTAATAACGCCATATCAAATGGTGATGCAGAAAGAAGTGTCCCCAGATTGTGAAGAGAGCTCTGCAGAAGGGTTTGTCGGGTGACAGGTTCGGTAGTAATCTTCGATACGGGCCGGACAGTTTTCTATTCTCTCACAGTCTATAACAGCTGGCTCACTTTTCGAGCTCGTGTTTAAACATACTCCTGAGACATGGTTTAGTTTACTTAAACCCAGAGCTAAACCACAAATTAAGAAAAAAGCAGGACAATGTGAAGATGAGTCATGAAACAAGGTGAACGAATGGAGAATTCAACGCTGATCAGAAAACCATATTGAAAAACCACTGAGGTTTTACATAGGAAGCATGTTATTGGAGTTGTTATAAAGAGTGCATTCACATATCTAAGTTTAAGTTTTATTTTTTAGTGTCACTAGTAGGTTTACATTAACAATGCAATGAAGTTACTGTGAAAATCTCCTAGTCAACACATTCCGGTGCCTGTTCGGGCACACTAGAACAGTACAGCGCAGTACAGGCCTTTCGGCCCTCAATGTTGTTCCAAGCTATGTCCAACCCCAAGAACAAGCTATCCCCTCCCTACCATTCCAGATTGCTCCATGTGCCTGTCCAATAACAGCTTGAAAGTTCCTAAAGTGTCCGACTCCACTATCACAGCAGGCAGTGCATTCCACACCCCAACCACTCTCTGAGAAAAGAATCTACCTCGGACATCCCTCCTCTATCTCCCACCATGAACCTTATAGCTATGCCCCCTAGTAACAGCTACATCCACCCACGGAAATAGTCTCTGCACATCCACTCAATCAATCCCCCTCATCATCTTACAAACCTCTATTAAATCGCCTCCCACTCTCCTCTGCTCCAAAGAGAAAAGCCTCAGCTCCCTCAACCTTACCTCATAAGACCTCCGCTCCAAACCAGGCAGCATCCTGGTAAATCTCCTCTACACTCTCTCCAATGCTTCCACATCCTTCTTATAATGAGGTGACCAGAACTGAACACAATATTCCAAATGTGGTCTCACTAGCGTCTGGTACAGTTGCAACATAACCCCACGGCTCTTAAACTTAAACCCCCTGTTAATAAACGCTAACACGCTATAAGCCTTCTTCACGGCTCTATCCTGAGGGATAGAGGAAGGGCTTAACATGGCCAGTGCACCTGAGGGAGAATTTAACATGGCCAGTGCACCTAACCAGCATGTCTTTTTGACTGTGGGAGGAAACTGGGGCAGCCAAGGAAACCCACGCAGACACTGGGAGAACGTGCAAACTCCACATAGACAATGATCCAAAGTTGGGTCCTTGGCACTGTGAGGCAGCAGTGCTAGTGGCTGTGCCACCATGCTGCCCCCATCTAGTGAAGATTGGAGAAAGACCCTATTAGTTTCATGTGAATTAATGGCTCGGAAAAGGATCTCTGACAAAGGGAGATCAAAAGATATACCCTTTTGGTGCCAATTCTCCCTAGAATCCTGAGTGAAAGTCCAAAAGTAAATGAAAATTTACCAGTATCTTAACCATTCAGTGGGATTGGTCATCAAAGTTCAGATTTGTCCCATTGAGAGATGTTGAGTGAATAGAATCGAGTTGATGGAAATGGACAGAAAGAGAAAGAACATTCAGATCCCTAATTTGACAGGTCGCGTGCCACAGTGAAGTGAAGTGGGAGATTAGAGGAGATCTTGTGGGAATAAGAACATAAGAAATAGGAGCAGGAGTAGGCCATCCAGCCCTTCGAGCCTGCCCCGCCATTCAATAAGATCATGGCTGACCTGAAGTGGATCAGTTCCACTTTCCCGCTTTCTCCCCTTAATTCCCTTGTCTATCAGAAACCTATCTACCCGTGACTTAAATATATTCAACGAGGCAGCCTCCACCACTTCAACGGGCAGAGAATTCCAGAGATTCACCACTCTTTGAGTGAAGAAGTTCCTCCTCAACTCCGATCTAAACTGGCCCCCCCCTTATTTTGAGACTGTGCCCTCTAGTCCTGCTGTCCCTTCTGAGCGGGAAGAATCTCTCTACCTCTACCCCTATCCATCCCCTTCATTATCTTATACGCCTCTATAAGATCCCCCCTCAGCCTTCTAAACTCCAACAAGTACAGACCCAGTCTATTTAGTCTCTCTTCATAGTCCAGGGGATGTACACAGTGGTTTCAGACGTGAGAGAGCCAGAGTGCCAGCATATCGTGCACACAAAACATGGTACCAAATTAGAGCTGTGCAGAAAATAAGGATAAAGGGAGATTTAATAGAACACAGTGAGCACGTGGGGGTTTTGATAGAGTCAGTAGTTTCCACTGGCAGAAAGGTAGATAAAGAGTGGGCACGGAATTAAGACCATTAACAAAAGAGACAGAGGGAGCTGAGGGGAATCATGTTTACATAGTGAGCTGACTTCATTTATCTATAAAGAAGGGGACAAATCATAAATTAATGTTCAAAATAGATTGGATAAATACAGAGAAATGTTCAGGGTGATGGGGAAACGACAGGGGACGGGGACGAATTAAATAGCTCCATCAAATAGTTAGCACAGCCGATGGGCTGAATGGCCTCCTTCTCTAGAATAACATTTTAAGATTCTCTGACACAAGATATTTAACATTCCTTTCGACCCTCCCTCTCTTCGTGCTTCTGCAGACTGATCCCAAGATTGGGTTCGGAAAGAAACTGCTTCATCTGTTTTTCATTCAATCCCACCCCCTGGGGGGTGGCGGGAGGGGGCAGATTTCTGAGAGACTAGATCATTCAAAATGCAGACAAGTGGATCTCCCCTTTAATATCTGTTTACTCAGCCAGCTCAGCAAATATCCGCTCAGTAAATCAAACATTGTGTTAGCCGGGCAGATTAGACTGCTCAATAACCCTAATTATACGGGAGACTCTTCTGTGTGGTTTATGTGAACACAGGTTAATTGTGCAGTGATACTGTGAGCTTGTAATTGATAAGCAGAGAAACACAGACTCTTACACCTCGGGCAACTTGATTGAAATGTCAACTCCAAGAGAGCGATAGGAACCCGCAGTAAAAGGTCTGGTAAATGCGCAGTGGTGTAGGGAATACATCCTACGTGTCTGCTTCATATCGTCTGTGTAAATCGCTCCAAATGTTCATCATCATTAAAAACAGCGATTCCCTCAACAGCACCCATTCCTCTGCTGAAGGTTCAGGCCGAGCGCTCCCGGGCTTTTCTGACCACAGCTGGACAGTCCAAGAACAACAAAATGCATTTATGTAGCACCTTTATGGCAGGACACTATCCCAAGGTGTTTCACAGGAGAGGCACCAGACAAACTCTGATGCCCGACCATATAAGGGAATATTCAGCCCAGGCGAGTCCCCCCTCCATAGTAGGAGGGGTGGGGAGAGAGGTTTATGCGGGAAGGTTTAGCTCCCGGGTAGCTGAAGGAACAAAACTGTGTGGGGGAAGCGTTCTGCTAGATCCCACACTCCTTTCCTCATGCCCACGTTAAGCAGAGCTTTGCACCTTCCTTGTTGCTGGCAAGCGAGTGGTAGGTGTGAACCTTGGCAGACATCCCACCTTGGGTAGTGCCAGACAGGATACCAGTGAAGAAGCAACACTTCGATTCCATAGTGATGGGAGTCGTGCGGAGCAGCGTCAAGGAACAGCTTGGTGAAGATCTCTTCCCCTGGCGAGCTTGTTCCTCCTGCATGGTGTCCTATGTGGTTCCTCCCCCTGAGAACGTAACCCTCTCAACCGGCAGCTCGCTCCCAACTGCCCTTTGCTGTGCCAGGCTCCGAGCGATGGCAGCTTTCTCCACATCATGGTGGTGGGGACTCCAGAGGGAGGTCGCCACTTGTCCCGACAAATATCCAAGTGCTGGGGTGGAGGGAACGGTGCTGATTCCCTCATTAACTCTTCCAAAAGGTTTGGGGTGCCCATAGCTCCCCACCCAAGCACCTGAGGAAGGGCTGGCACAGGGGGCAGAGCACAAAGCTTTTCATAACCTCAAAGAACAAAGAACAGGAACAGGCCCTTCGGCCCTCCAAGCCTGCACCAACCATGCCACCCGACTAAAATCCCCTACCCTTCCAGCGACCATATCCCTCTATTCCATTTCTATTCATATATTTGCAAAGATGCCCCTTAAAAGTCGCTTTCGTATCCTCTTCCACTCCCTCCCCAGCAGTGAATTCCAGGCTCCATGAGACTCCACCTTCTGCACCAGTCTGCCATGAGGGACCTTGTCAAAAGTCTTACTGAAGTCCATGTAGACAACATCCACTGCCCTACGTCACTTCCTCCAAAAACTCGATCAACTTAGTGAGACACAACCTTCCCTCCGTGTGAAAAATCTGCCTCGTACATCTCCTTTAAACCTCGCCCCCTCGCACCTTAAACCTGTGCCCCCTAGTAATTGACTCTTCCACCCTGGGAAAAAGCTTCTGACTATCCACCCAATCCATGCCCCTCATAATCTTGTAGACTTCTATCAGGTCGCCCCCCCCACCCCCAGCTTCCATCATTCCACTGAAACAGATCAAGTTTCTCCAACCTCTCCTCATAGCTAATGTCCTCCATACCAGGCAACATTCTGGTAAATCTTTTCTGTACCCTCTCCAAAGCCTCCACATCCTTTTGGTAGTGTGGCGACCAGAATTGAACACTATATTCCCAAGTGCAGCCTAACTAAGGTTCTATAAAGCCGCAACATGATTTGCCAATTTTTAAACTCAATGCCCCGGCCGATGAAGGCAAGTATGCCGTATGCCTTCTTCACTACCTTCTCCACCTGTGTTGCCACTTTCAGTGACCTGTGTACCTGTACGCCCAGATCCCTCTGCCTATCAATATTTATAAGGCTTCTGCCATTTACTGTATATTTCCCATCTGTATTAGACTTTCCAAAATGCATTACCTCACATTTGGCTGGATTAAATTTCATCTGCCATCTCTCTGCCCAAGTATCCAACTGATCTATATCCTGCTGTATCCTCTGATGGTCCTCATCGCTATCCGCAAATCCACAACCTTTGTGTCGTCCACAAATGTACTAATCAAACCAGTTACATTTTTCTCCAAATCATTTATATATATTACCAACATAGAACCCTAGAGCCCTACAGTGCAGAAACAGGCCCTTCGGCCCATCGAGTCTGCACCGAACACAATCCCACCCAGACCCTATCCCCATATCCCTGCTAATCCCTCTAACCTACACATCCCAGGATACTAAGGGGCAATTTTTAGCAGAGCCAATGAACCTAACCCGCACATCTTTGGACTGTGGGAGGAAACCGGAGCACCCGGAGAAAACCCATGCAGACACGAGGAGAATGTGCAAACTCCACACAGGCAGTGACCCGAGCCGGGAATCGAACCCAGGACCCTGGAGCTGTGAAGCAGCAGTGCTAACCACTGTGCTACCGTGCCGCCCAAACAGCTAAGATCCCAGCACTGATCCCTGAGGAACACCACTTCAGAAACACACCTGTCCACTACTGCCCTCTATGTCCTGTGACCGAGCCAGTTCTGTATCCATTTTGCCAGCTCTCCTCTGACCCCATGAGACTCCACCTTCTGCACCAGTCTGCCATGAGGGACCTTGTCAAAAGTCTTACTGAAGTCCATGTAGACAACATCCACTGCCCTACGTCACTTCCTCCAAAAACTCGATCAACTTAGTGAGACACGACCTTCCCTTCTCAAAACCACAAGGTCCTCACATACTTCACCACCAATGAAGCACTGTTAAGTACAACACCTACTGCATTGATGCACAGTAGCAGCAATGTGTACCATCTACAAAATTCACTGCAGGAACTCATCAAGCCTCCTTGTGTAGCACCTTCCTAATCCACTACCATCTAGAAGGACAAGAGCAGCAGACACATGGGAACATCAGCTTCTGAAGGTTCCTCTCCAAGTCTCTCACCATCCTGACTTGGGAATGTATCACCGTTCCTTCACTGTCATCCCTCCCTTACAGCACTGTGGATGGACGTACACCTCAGAGACTGCTTCAGTTCAAGAAGGCAGCTCACCACCACCTTCTCAAGGGCAGCTAGAGATGGGCAATAAATGCTGATCTAGCCAGTGACACTCACATCCTATAAATGAATTAAAAAAATACAAAAATAGCCAACTTACTCCCCCTGCTCCGACCTTTGCTTGGAGTCTGTGATGTGATGCTGCATTGAAGGCCTTTGGAAAGTTCAAATGTGTCACATCTTTTACTCTCCCTGATACTCCTTTAAAATATGTCAGTAAGGTTGGTCAGGTAGAACCTTCCCATTTGCAATCAGCGCTTTAACCTGTTATTGTACCTTAGTTTCTGCATTTTTTTCCGAAACATCATTGAGTAAAGATTCCATTAACTTCCCTGACCGTAACTTTAAACTAACCGATGTATCGTTCTGTAGAATTGTTCTGTCTCCATTTTAAAATGAAGGAATAACATTAGCTATTCTCCAGTCCTCTGCACCATACCCTTTACAAATGGTTTCTTGTCATATTTTTCTCATCTTTTCAAACGCGGATGTGTAATCCATAGGAAGGTGCAAGGGCAGAAGATGTTGACCACCTTCCCAAGACTGCTCTGCCATTCATAATTTTCTGTTTAAGTTCCCCTTCAGGATCTTATCTATTTCAGTGAGGACACATCCAGTTCTTCGAAACCCTGGAATGAATGCACCCATTTTATCCAGTCCGGGCTTTATCCCGGTTACATTTCTCAACGATAAAGCTGGCATTCTCAAGCTGGCATTAGGGGGTTATTTGAATAAGTAAATGTGCAGTGGGTGCGGTGAAAAGGCAGGGGAGTCATAATGCTCCTGTGGAGAGCTGGTGCAGATGCGATGGGCCAAATGGCCTCCTTCTGTGATTCATTCATTGCTCCTGAACCTCAATCCAGGAACTCCTGGGCGAGGGCTCCTTCATCACACGGGTACATAGAACATAGAACATAGAACATTACAGCACAAACAGGCCCTTCGGCCCTCGAGTTGCGCCGATCGCATCAACCCCACCAATCTATAGACCTATCTATAACCCCCAATCCCATTAAACCCCATATACTCATCCAGAAGTCTTTTAAAAGACCCCAGCGAGTTCGCCTCCACCACCGACGACGGCAGCCGATTCCAATCACTCACTACCCTCTGAGTGAAAAACTTACCCCTAACATCACCTCTGTACTTCCCTCCCCGCACCTTAAATCTGTGTCCTCTCGTAGCGACCATTTCAACCCGGGGAAATAGCCTCTGAGAGTCCACCCTATCTATTCCTCTCAACATTTTATAAACAAAATGGGTAGCAGCACTTCAGGAAGGAAATAAAGTGCCGCTCTCTCGGGGGGCAGCTAGGAATGGCCAAAGGGTACTAGCCTTCCCTGAGACAGCTACATCCCGAGAATGAATTGAAATAATGGGTCCTAATCTCTGCGCAGAGACACTTCCCACCCGCTACTCCACCTGAAATGAAGCTTTCTTGCCTGATTTTCCAATTCAGGCCAGGTGAAGAACCATAGAACCCTACCATAGAACCCTACAGTGCAGAAACAGGCCCTTCGGCCCATCGAGTCTGCACCGAACACAATCCCACCCAGACCCTATCCCCATATCCCTACACATTTACCTGCTAATCCCTCTAACCTACACATCCCAGGACACTAAGGAGCAATTTTAGCATAGCCAATGAACCTAACCCGCACATCTTTGGACTGTGGGAGGAAACCGGAGCACCCGGAGAAAACCCACGCAGACACGAGGAGAATGTGCAAACTCCACACAGGCAGTGACCCGAGCCGGGAATCGAACTCAGGACCCTGGAGCTGTGAAGCAGCAGTGCTAACCCACTGTGCTACTGTGCCGCCCCCAAGAAGGAGCAGTGTGGTGGGTTCCTGAGAGGTGGTCTCGAAGGCAGTTAAGGTGAAGGTGAGGAAACCTGGTGCCTTTTGTACAACACCAGCTGTCATAGCGCAGAGAGGTTTAAATGTCCAATCACTTTGAGAAGCCAGGGAAACGGTAAGGTGGGGATCGGGGAGGTGTGCAGGGGGTGGTGGGTGCGGACTCTGCATAGATGGTCAGTGCAGTGGGGTGAACAGTTGGAGAGGGTTTGGGTGGTCAGTGCGGGGGGGTGTTGGGGGGCAGACACTGCGTGGGTGGTCAGTGCGGGGAGTATGGGGGGGACAGACACTGCGTGGGTGGTCAGTGCAGAGGGGTATGGGGGGGGCAGACACTGCGTGGGTGGTCAGTGCGGGGAGTATGGGGGGGGGCAGACACTGCGTGGGTGGTCAGTGCAGGGAGTAGGGGGGGGCAAACACTGCGTGGGTGGTCAGTGCGGGGAGTATGGGGGGGACAGACACTGCGTGGGTGGTCAGTGCGGGGAGTATGGGGGGGACAGACACTGCGTGGGTGGTCAGTGCAGGGAGTAGGGGGGTGCAGACACTGCGTGGGTGGTCAGTGCGGGGAGTATGGGAGGGACAGACACTGCGTGGGTGGTCAGTGCGGGGAGTATGGGGGGGGCAGACACTGCGTGGGTGGTCAGTGCAGGGGGTATGGGGGGACAGACACTGCGTGGGTGGTCAGTGCAGGGAGTATGGGGGGGGCAGACACTGCGTTGGTGGTCAGTGCAGGGAGTATGGGGGGACAGAAACTGCGTGGGTGGTCAGTGCAGGGAGTATGGGGGGGGCAGACACTGCATGGGTGGTCAGTGCAGGGGGTATGGGGGGACAGACACTGCATGGGTGGTCAGTGCAGGGGGTATGGGGGGGGCTGACACTGCGAGGGTGGTCAGTGCAGGGAGTATGGGGGGGGCAGACACTGCGTGGGTGGTCAGTGCAGGGAGTATGGGGGGGGCAGACACTGCGTGGGTGGTCAGTGCAGGGAGTAAGGGGGGGGACAGACACTACGTGGGTGGTCAGTGCAGGGGGGTATGGGGGGGACAGACACTGCGTGGTTGGTCAGTGCGGGGAGTATGGGGGGGACAGACACTGCGTGGGTGGTCAGTGCAGGGAGTATGGGGGGGGACAGACACTACGTGGGTGGTCAGTGTAGGGGGGTATGGGGGGGACAGACACTGCGTGGGTGGTCAGTGCGGGGAGTATGGGGGGGGCAGACACTGCGTGGGTGGTCAGTGCAGGGGGTATGGGGGGGACAGACACTGCGTGGGTGGTCAGTGCAGGGGGGTATGGGGGGGACAGACACTGCGTGGTTGGTCAGTGCGGGGAGTATGGGGGGGGCAGACACTGCGTGGTTGGTCAGTGCAGGGGGTATGGGGGGGACAGACACTGCGTGGGTGGTCAGTGCAGGGAGTATGGGGGGGACAGACAGTGCGTGGGTGGTCAGTGCAGGGGGTATGGGGGGGGACAGACACTGCATGGGTGGTCAGTGCAGGGAGTATGGGGGGGGCAGACACTGCGTGGGTGGTCAGTGCAGGGGGTATGGGGGGGGGACAGATACTGCATGGGTGGTCAGTGCGGGGAGTATGGGCGGGGCAGACACTGCGTGGGTGGTCAGTGCGGGGAGTATGGGGGGGACAGACACTGCGTGGGTGGTCAGTGCGGGGAGTATGGGGGGAACAGACACAGCGTGGGTGGTCAGTGCGGGGAGTATGGGGGGGGCAGACATTGCGTGGGTGGTCAGTGCAGGGAGTATGGGGGGGGCAGACACTGCGTGGGTGGTCAGTGCGGGGAGTATGGGAGGCACAGACACTGCGTGGGTGGTCAGTGCAGGGGGGTATGGGGGGGACAGACACTGCGTGGGTGGTCAGTGCAGGGAGTATGGGGGGGGCAGACACTGCGTTGGTGGTCAGTGCAGGGAGTATGGGGGGGGCAGACACTGCGTGGGTGGTCAGTGCAGGGAGTATGGGGGGGGACAGACACTACGTGGGTGGTCAGTGCAGGGTGGTATGGGGGGGACAGACACTGCATGGGTGGTCAGTGCGGGGAGTATGGGGGGGGCAGACACTGCGTGGGTGGTCAGTGCAGGGGGTATGGGGGGGACAGACACTGCGTGGGTGGTCAGTGCAGGGGGGTATGGGGGGGACAGACACTGCGTGGTTGGTCAGTGCGGGGAGTATGGGGGGGGCAGACACTGCGTGGGTGGTCAGTGCAGGGGGTATGGGGGGGACAGACACTGCGTGGGTGGTCAGTGCAGGGAGTATGGGGGGGACAGACAGTGCGTGGGTGGTCAGTGCAGGGGGTATGGGGGGGGACAGACACTGCATGGGTGGTCAGTGCAGGGAGTATGGGGGGGGGGGCAGACACTGCGTGGGTGGTCAGTGCAGGGGGTATGGGGGGGGACAGATACTGCATGGGTGGTCAGTGCGGGGAGTATGGGGGGGGCAGACACTGCGTGGGTGGTCAGTGCGGGGAGTATTGGGGGATAGACACTGCGTGGGTGGTCAGTGCGGGGAGTATGGGGGGGACAGACATTGCGTGGGTGGTCAGTGCAGGGAGTATGGGGGGGGACAGACACTGCATGGGTGGTCAGTGCGGGGAGTATGGGGGGGGCAGACACTGCGTAGGTGGTCAGTGCGGGGAGTATGGGGGGGGACAGACACTGCGTGGTTGGTCAGTGCAGGGGGTATGGGGGGGGACAGACACTGCATGGGTGGTCAATGCAGGGAGTATGTGGGGGGGCAGACACTGCGTGGGTGGTCAGTGCAGGGGGTATGGGGGGGACAGACACTGCATGGGTGGTCAGTGCGGGGAGTATGGGGGGGGCAGACACTGCGTGGGTGGTCAGTGCGGGGAGTATGGGGGGGACAGACACTGCGTGGGTGGTCAGTGCGGGGAGTATGGGGGGGACAGACACTGCGTGGGTGGTCAGTGCAGGGAGTATGGGGGGGGACAGATACTGCATGGGTGGTCAGTGCGGGGAGTATGGGGGGGGAAGACACTGCGTGGGTGGTCAGTGCGGGGAGTATGGGGGGGGACAGACACTGCGTGGTTGGTCAGTGCGGGGAGTATGGGGGGGACAGACACTGCGTGGGTGGTCAGTGCGGGGAGTATGGGGGGGGCAGACACTGCGTGGGTGGTCAGTGCGGGGAGTATGGGGGGGACAGACACTGCGTGGGTGGTCAGTGCGGGGAGTATGGGGGGGGCAGACACTGCGTGGGTGGTCAGTGCGGGGAGTATGGGGGGCACAGACACTGCGTGGGTGGTCAGTGCAGGGGGGTATGGGGGGGACAGACACTGCGTGGGTGGTCAGTGCGGGGAGTATGGGGGGGGCAGACACTGCGTGGGTGGTCAGTGCAGGGAGTATGGGGGGGGCAGACACTGCGTTGGTGGTCAGTGCAGGGAGTATGGGGGGGGCAGACACTGCGAGGGTGGTCAGTGCAGGGAGTATGGGGGGGGCAGACACTGCGTGGGTGGTCAGTGCAGGGAGTATGGGGGGGGACAGACACTACGTGGGTGGTCAGTGCAGGGGGGTATGGGGGGGACAGACACTGCGTGGGTGGTCAGTGCGGGGAGTATGGTGGGGGCAGACACTGCGTGGGTGGTCAGTGCAGGGGGTATGGGGGGGACAGACACTGCGTGGGTGGTCAGTGCAGGGGGGTATGGGGGGGACAGACACTACGTGGTTGGTCAATGCGGGGAGTATGGGGGGGACAGACACTGCGTGGGTGGTCAGTGCAGGGAGTATGGGGGGGACAGACAGTACGTGGGTGGTCAGTGCAGGGGGGTATGGGGGGGACAGACACTGCGTGGGTGGTCAGTGCGGGGAGTATGGGGGGTGCAGACACTGCGTGGGTGGTCAGTGCAGGGGGTATGTGGGGGACAGACACTGCGTGGGTGGTCAGTGCAGGGGGGTATGGGGGGGACAGACACTGCGTGGTTGGTCAGTGCGGGGGAGTATGAGGGGGACAGTCACTGCGTGGGTGGTCAGTGCAGGGGGAGTATGGGGGGGACAGACACTGCGTGGGTGGTCAGTGCGGGGAGTATGGGGGGGACAGACACTGCGTGGGTGGTCAGTGCAGGGAGTATGGGGGGGCAGACACTGCGTGGGTGGTCAGTGCGGGGAGTATGGTGGGGGCAGACACTGCGTGGGTGGTCAGTGCAGGGGGTATGGGGGGGACAGACACTGCGTGGGTGGTCAGTGCAGGGAGTATGGGGGGGACAGACAGTACGTGGGTGGTCAGTGCAGGGGGGTATGGGGGGGACAGACACTGCGTGGGTGGTCAGTGCGGGGAGTATGGGGGGTGCAGACACTGCGTGGGTGGTCAGTGCAGGGGGTATGTGGGGGACAGACACTGCGTGGGTGGTCAGTGCAGGGGGGTATGGGGGGGACAGACACTGCGTGGTTGGTCAGTGCGGGGGAGTATGAGGGGGACAGTCACTGCGTGGGTGGTCAGTGCAGGGGGAGTATGGGGGGGACAGACACTGCGTGGGTGGTCAGTGCGGGGAGTATGGGGGGGACAGACACTGCGTGGGTGGTCAGTGCAGGGAGTATGGGGGGGCAGACACTGCGTGGGTGGTCAGTGCGGGGAGTATGGGGGGGGCAGACACTGCGTGGGTGGTCAGTGCAGGGGGTATGGGGGGGACAGACACTGCGTGGGTGGTCAGTGCGGGGGAGTATGAGGGGGACAGACACTGCGTGGGTGGTCAGTGCGGGGGAGTATGGGGGGGACAGACACTGCGTGGGTGGTCAGTGCGGGGGGTATGGGGGGGACAGACACTGCGTGGGTGGTCAGTGCAGGGGGGTATGGGGGGGACAGACACTGCGTGGTTGGTCAGTGCGGGGAGTATGGGGGGGGCAGACACTGCGTGGGTGGTCAGTGCAGGGGGTATGGGGGGGACAGACACTGCGTGGGTGGTCAGTGCAGGGAGTATGGGGGGGACAGACAGTGCGTGGGTGGTCAGTGCAGGGGGTATGGGGGGGGACAGACACTGCATGGGTGGTCAGTGCAGGGAGTATGGGGGGGGGGGCAGACACTGCGTGGGTGGTCAGTGCAGGGGGTATGGGGGGGGACAGATACTGCATGGGTGGTCAGTGCGGGGAGTATGGGGGGGGCAGACACTGCGTGGGTGGTCAGTGCGGGGAGTATTGGGGGATAGACACTGCGTGGGTGGTCAGTGCGGGGAGTATGGGGGGGACAGACATTGCGTGGGTGGTCAGTGCAGGGAGTATGGGGGGGGACAGACACTGCATGGGTGGTCAGTGCGGGGAGTATGGGGGGGGCAGACACTGCGTAGGTGGTCAGTGCGGGGAGTATGGGGGGGGACAGACACTGCGTGGTTGGTCAGTGCAGGGGGTATGGGGGGGGACAGACACTGCATGGGTGGTCAGTGCAGGGAGTATGTGGGGGGGCAGACACTGCGTGGGTGGTCAGTGCAGGGGGTATGGGGGGGACAGACACTGCATGGGTGGTCAGTGCGGGGAGTATGGGGGGGGCAGACACTGCGTGGGTGGTCAGTGCGGGGAGTATGGGGGGGACAGACACTGCGTGGGTGGTCAGTGCGGGGAGTATGGGGGGGACAGACACTGCGTGGGTGGTCAGTGCAGGGAGTATGGGGGGGGACAGATACTGCATGGGTGGTCAGTGCGGGGAGTATGGGGGGGGAAGACACTGCGTGGGTGGTCAGTGCGGGGAGTATGGGGGGGGACAGACACTGCGTGGTTGGTCAGTGCGGGGAGTATGGGGGGGACAGACACTGCGTGGGTGGTCAGTGCGGGGAGTATGGGGGGGGCAGACACTGCGTGGGTGGTCAGTGCGGGGAGTATGGGGGGGACAGACACTGCGTGGGTGGTCAGTGCGGGGAGTATGGGGGGGGCAGACACTGCGTGGGTGGTCAGTGCGGGGAGTATGGGGGGCACAGACACTGCGTGGGTGGTCAGTGCAGGGGGGTATGGGGGGGGACAGACACTGCGTGGGTGGTCAGTGCGGGGAGTATGGGGGGGGCAGACACTGCGTGGGTGGTCAGTGCAGGGAGTATGGGGGGGGCAGACACTGCGTTGGTGGTCAGTGCAGGGAGTATGGGGGGGGCAGACACTGCGAGGGTGGTCAGTGCAGGGAGTATGGGGGGGGCAGACACTGCGTGGGTGGTCAGTGCAGGGAGTATGGGGGGGGACAGACACTACGTGGGTGGTCAGTGCAGGGGGGTATGGGGGGGACAGACACTGCGTGGGTGGTCAGTGCGGGGAGTATGGTGGGGGCAGACACTGCGTGGGTGGTCAGTGCAGGGGGTATGGGGGGGACAGACACTGCGTGGGTGGTCAGTGCAGGGGGGTATGGGGGGGACAGACACTACGTGGTTGGTCAATGCGGGGAGTATGGGGGGGACAGACACTGCGTGGGTGGTCAGTGCAGGGAGTATGGGGGGGACAGACAGTACGTGGGTGGTCAGTGCAGGGGGGTATGGGGGGGACAGACACTGCGTGGGTGGTCAGTGCGGGGAGTATGGGGGGTGCAGACACTGCGTGGGTGGTCAGTGCAGGGGGTATGTGGGGGACAGACACTGCGTGGGTGGTCAGTGCAGGGGGGTATGGGGGGGACAGACACTGCGTGGTTGGTCAGTGCGGGGGAGTATGAGGGGGACAGTCACTGCGTGGGTGGTCAGTGCAGGGGGAGTATGGGGGGGACAGACACTGCGTGGGTGGTCAGTGCGGGGAGTATGGGGGGGACAGACACTGCGTGGGTGGTCAGTGCAGGGAGTATGGGGGGGCAGACACTGCGTGGGTGGTCAGTGCGGGGAGTATGGGGGGGGCAGACACTGCGTGGGTGGTCAGTGCAGGGGGTATGGGGGGGACAGACACTGCGTGGGTGGTCAGTGCGGGGGAGTATGAGGGGGACAGACACTGCGTGGGTGGTCAGTGCGGGGGAGTATGGGGGGGACAGACACTGCGTGGGTGGTCAGTGCGGGGAGTATGGGGGGGACAGACACTGCGTGGGTGGTCAGTGCAGGGAGTATGGGGGGGGCAGACACTGCGTGGGTGGTCAGTGCGGGGAGTATGGGGGGGGCAGACACTGCGTGGGTGGTCAGTGCAGGGGGGTATGGGGGGATAGACACTGCGTGGGTGGTCAGTGCAGGGAGTATGGGGGGGGCTGACACTGCGTGGGTGGTCAGTGCGGGGAGTATGGGGGGGGCAGACACTGCGTGGGTGGTCAGTGCGGGGAGTATGGGGGGACAGACTCTGCGTGGGTGGTCAGTGCGGGGAGTATGGGGGGACAGACACTGCGTGGGTGGTCAGTGCAGGGAGTATGGGGGGGACAGACACTGCGTGGGTGGTCAGTGCAGGGAGTATGGGGGGGACAGACACTGCGTGGGTGGTCAGTGTGGGGAGTATGGGGGGGACAGACACTACGTGGGTGGTCAGTGCAGGGAGTATGGGGGGGGCAGACACTGCGTGGGTGGTCAGTGCGGGGAGTATGGGGGGGGCAGACACTGCGTGGGTGGTCAGTGCAGGGGGTATGGGGGGGACAGACACTGCGTGGGTGGTCAGTGCGGGGGAGTATGAGGGGGACAGACACTGCGTGGGTGGTCAGTGCGGGGAGTATGTGGGGGGACAGACACTGCGTGGGTGGTCAGTGCGAGGGGTATGGGGTGGGCAGACACTGCGTGGGTGGTCAATGCGGGGAGTATGGGGGGGGACAGACACTGCGTGGGTGGTCAGTGCGGGTGGTATGGGGGGGGCAGACACTGCGTGGGTGGTCAGTGCGGGGAGTATGGGGTGGGCAGACACTGCGTGGGTGGTCAGTGCAGGGAGTATGGGGGGGGCAGACAGTGCGTGGGTGGTCTGTGCAGGGAGTATGGGGGGGCAGACACTGCGTGGGTGGTCAGTGCGGGGAGTATGGGGGGGACAGAGACTGCATGGGTGGTCAGTGCGGGGAGTATGGGGGGGACAGACACTGCATGGGTGGTCAGTGCAGGGCGTATGGGGGGGACAGACAGTGCGTGGGTGGTCAGTGCGGGGAGTATGGGGGGGGCAGACACTGCGTGGGTGGTCAGTGCAGGGAATATGGGGGGGGCAGACAGTGCGTGGGTCGTCAGTGCAGGGGTATGGGGGGGCAGACACTGCATGGGTGGTCAGTGCGGGGAGTATGGGGGGGACAGACACTGCGTGGGTGGTCATTGCAGGGGGTATGGGGGGACAGGTATTGCGTGTGTGGTCAGTGCAGGGGGTATGGGGGGACAGACACTGCATGGGTGGTCAGTGCAGGGAGTATGGGGGGGGACAGCCACTGCATGGTTGGTCAGTGCAGGGGGTATGGGGGGGGCAGACACTGCATGGGTGGTCAGTGCAGGGGGTATGGGGGGGACAGACACTGCATGGGTGGTCAGTGCGGGGAGTATGGGGGGGACAGATATTGCGTGTGTGGTCAGTGCAATGGGGTGGACAGTTGGAGGGGGGTTTGAGTGGTCAGTGAGATGGTGATCATTGAAAAGGGGTGAATGGTTGGTTAGGTGGTTAAGTTGTGGGGGTTGGACAGTGAGGTGGTGGGCAGTGGAGGGAGTTCCAGGATAATCGAGGGTGGTAGTATAGTCAGGAGGTAGGATGTGTAGTCAGAAAGTAAGGGATATTGTGGGTGGATGGGGTAGGCGGTTAGAGGCTTAGCGAGGAGGGGGAGGTGCAGTCAGTGGTGGAGAGAGCAGTCATGGGTTTCCATGAGAGGTGCATGCCTACACAAGGGGTGTTGAGAGTTAGCCAGGAAGTGGGGTTGACGGTGAGTATTGTGGGGTCTCACTGAGGGTCAGATTGCTGAAGAAGAAATCCTGTTGGGGTGAAGTGATCAGGAAGGCGTTGACCACGATCGTTACCCAAAAGTTAGAAGATTTTAATTCTTCTAAATTCTTCTGGGTAACTGTAAATCAGTTTTGGACGGATCTGAGAGATGGACAATAACCTTATAGATGTTTGACCTTCCGGGCTAATTGCCAATTGCCATATTTGGGGAACCCCTTTGGTACAACACCTCAGAGGTTAGAAATTTTGGACTAATATTTTAATCTGAACATTATATGGGCCCCTGATGGGAATAAAACATGTTGTACGATTACAATCTATATTGTACCATTACAATCCATGTTGTTCTATTATAATCTGTTTTAACATTACAGTCCTTGTTGTACAATTACAATTCATGTTATATCATTACAATCCATCCTGTACCATTACCATAGAAGCATAGAATACTTACAGGCCATTCGACCCATTGAGTCTGTACTGACTCTGACAAAGTATCTTACCCAGGCCCACACTTCCACCCTATCCCCACAACCCCACACATTTATCATGGCTAACCCACACATCTTTGGACTGCGGGAGGAAACCGGAGCACCTGGAGGAAACCCACACAGACATGGGGAGAACATGCAAACTCCACTCAGTCACCCAAGCCCAGAATTGATCCTGGATCCCTGGTGCTCTGAGACAACAGGGCTAACCACTGTGCCGCTGTACAGCCTGACAAGTTATATCATTAGAATCCATGCTGTATTATTAAAATCTATGCTGTACCATCACAAGTCGTGTTAACCCAATACATCAAGGAACATGGTGCAATAGTCTAACAACAATACAACAAGGTAAATGAGTTTGTTGAGCTTACTGAAATTGGTGTAATGTTGCGGGCGTCACAGAGACGTGGCTACAAGGGGGATCAGGGCTGGGATCTAAATATCCAAGGATATGTGTCAAAGAACAAAGAACAAAGAACAAAACAGCACGGGAAACAGGCCCTTCGGCCCAACGAGCCCGCGCCGCCGTCCCATGGTCAGTGACCTATTCATGACTCTAGTCTATGCCTAATGTGTGAGGATCAGGGAGGTCCAATATAGGGACAATTTGTTACCCAATCAATCAGCCTAAAAGCACATTTTTGGGATGTGGGAGGAAACCGGAGCACCCGGAGGAAACCCACGCAACCACGGGGAGAACGCGCAAACTCCCACGGACACAGGCCCAACTCCATGTGTCCGCACAGCAACAGAGATAGCCTCTGTGCTGTCATGATGCCCTCGAGATGGTAAGTGCCTGTGGATAAAAATTTCATTATTAAAGACTCTATATCCCTGAGACTAAAACTGACCCCAAGCCTACAATGCTTAGTAAGGCCTGCTATATCCCCCTATATGTAGACCGCTCATGTGGCTGTCCAAGTGACTCTTGAACAACCCTAGCGTGCCTGCTTCCACCACCTTACTCGGCAGTGCATTCCACATCCCCACTACCCTTTGTGTGAAAAATTCTAGGACCCTTGTGTCCTAGAATCATAAAATCCTAAATTGCAGAAAGACACCATTCCGCCCTTCTAGGCTGCACCAACCACAATCCCACCCAAGCTATTCCTATATCCCTACAAATTTACCCACTAATCCTTCTAACCTATGCATCCCAGGAAACTAAGGGGCAATTTAGCATGGCCAATCAACCTAACCCGCACATCTTTACACTGTGAGAGGAAACCAGAGCACCCGGAGGAAACCCATGCAGACATGAGGAGAACGTGCAAACTCCTCACCGACAGTGACCCGAGCCGGGAATCGAACCCAGGTCCCTGGAGCTGTGAAGCAGCAGTGCTAACCACTGTGCTACTGTGCCATAACGTACTTTGTCCTACCGGAAGGACAGACAGATGGGCAAAGTGAACAAGGTTGCTTTGTTAGTAAGGAATGAAGTTAAATCGATAGCAAGAAGTGATATGGGATCAGAAGGCAATGAATCTCTGTGGATAGAGTTGAGGAATCGCAAAGGTAAAAAGACCCTGATGGGAGTTATAAACAGGTCCCCTAGCAGTAATCAGGATGTGGGGCAGGAAATAAAGCAGGAGATAGAAAAGGCAATATTACAATCATCATGGGGGGGCCTCAATATGCAGATGAACTGGGAAAATCAGGTAGGTAGTGGATTGTAATGGTACAACATGGATTATAATCATATAATATGGATTGTAATTGTATAACATGGATTGCAATGGTATAGCATGGTCTGTATTGATACAATATTGATTGTATTGGTACCACATGGATTGTAATAGTATAACATGGATTGTAATGGCAAGAAAGGAATTTGTGAAATGTTTAAGAGCTGGTTTTTGGAGCAGCTTGTGACAGAGCCAATCAGGGAACAGGCAGTTCTGGATGTGTAATGAGGCAGATTTGATGAGGGAACTTAAGGTGAAGGAACCCTTAAGGAGCAGTGACCACAACATGATAGAATTTACTCTGCAGTTTGAGAGGCAGAAGCTGGAATTGGATGTAATGGTATTGCAATTAAATAAAGGTAGCTACAAAGAGATGAATTTCTTCAGCCAGAGTGTGGTGAATCTGTGGAATTCTTTGCTGCAGAAGGCTGTGGAGGCCGGATAATTGAGTGTCTTTAAGACAGAGATTGATAAGTTCTTGATTCTAATAAGGGGATCAGAGGTTATGGGGTAAAGGCAAGAGAATGGGGATGAGAGAAAAAAACAATCAACCCCGATTGAATGGCAGAGCAGACTCGATGGGCCAAGTGGCCTAATTCTGCTCCTATGTCTTATGGTCTTATCCATGCTGTACCATTACAATCTATTTGTACCATTACAATCCATGTTAAACTATTACAAACCATGTTATACAATTATAATCCATGCTGTGCCATTATAGTCCATGTTATACTATTACAATTACTGTGTTTACCCCATCCAACACCAGCACATCCACATCATGAATACTATTACAATCCATGCTGTGGGTGTCGCAAAAACCCAGCTTGCAGGTGCAGCAGGTGGTCAGGAAGGCGAATGGGATGCTGGCCTTCATAGCGAGGGGGATTGAATATAAAAGTAGGGAGGTCTTGCTGCAGCTGTATAGGGCATTGGTGAGGCCGCAGCTGGAGTACTGTGTGCAGTTTTGGGCGCCGCACCTGCGCAAGGATATTTTGGCCCTGGAGGGAGTGCAGAGGAGGTTTACTCGGCTGATACTGGAGTTGAGGGGATTGAGCTACGAGGAGAGGCTGAATAAACTAGGCTTGTACTCGTTAGAGTTTAGAAGAATGAGGGGAGGTCTCATTGAGACGTATAAGATGATGAATGGGATGGATAGGATAGAGGTGGAGAGACTGTTCCCGCTCAAAAAAGACAGTAGGACTAGGGGGCACAGCCTCAAGATAAAGGGGGGGCGGTTTAGAACAGAGTTGAGGAGGAACTTCTTCACTCAAAGGGTGGTGAATCTCTGGAATTCTCTGCCCGTTGAAGTGGTGGAGGCTGCCTCGCTAAATATTTTTAAGAAACGGGTTGATGGGTTTTTGATAAGAGAAGGGATTAAGGGTTATGGGGAGAGGACGGGAAGGTGGAGCTGAGTCACGACAGATCAGCCATGATCTTATTGAATGGCGGGGCAGGCTCGAGGGGCCAGATGGCCTACTCCTGCTCCTATTTCTTATGTTCTTATGTTCTTATTAATATAATTGATATTGTATCAATACAGATCATGCCGTACCATTGCAATCCATGTTAGACGATTACAATCCATATTATACAATTATAATCCATGTTGTACCATTACAATCCATCTTGCACCATTACAATAGAAGGTCTCTTGTGTTGCTTTCCCATTGTAGAAGTTTACAACATGGAAGGAGATCATTCAGCCCATCATGTCTGCACCAGCCAACAAAATCACGCCTCACAAATCTGATGGAGTTTTTTGGAGCAGTAACCAAGGAGGTTGAGGGCAGTGCAATTGATGTTGTCTACACGGACTTTAGCAAGGCCTTTGACAAGGTACCACATGGTAGATTGTTGCGTAAGTTTAAATCTCACAGATCCAGGGTGAGGTAGCCAAATGGATACAAAATTGGTTTGACAACAGAAGACAGAGGGTGGTTGTAGAGGGTTGTTTTTCAAACTGGAGGCCTGTGACCAGCGGTGTGCCTCAGTGCTGGGTCCACTGTTACTTATCATTTATAAGAACAAAGAACAACACAGCACGGGAAACAGGCCCTTCGGCCCAACGAGCCCGTGCCGCCGTTCCATGGTCAGTGACCTATTCATGATTTTAGTCTATGCCTAATGTGAGAGGATCAGGGAGGTCCAATATAGGGACAATTTGTTACCCAATCAATCAGCCTAAAAGCACATTTTTGGGATGTGGGAGGAAACCGGAGTACCCGGAGGAAACCCACGCAACCATGGGGAGAACGCGCAAACTCCCACGGACACAGGCCCAAATCCATGTGTCCGCACAGCAACAGAGATAGCCTCTGAGCTGTCATGATGCCCTCGAGATGGTCCAGTTTAAGCACACCAACGACATGAAGCAGTAGGCATTATTAATGATTTTATATTAATGATTTGGAGGAGGCATGGTTAGTAAGTTTTCAGATGATTGGTGGCATAGTGGACAATGAAGAATACGTAGGATTGCAACAGAATTTTGATCAATTGGGCCAGTGGGCTGTCAAATGGCAGATGGAGTTTAATTTATATAAAGATGGTGATGCATTTTGGTAAAACAAGCCAGGGCAGGACTTACTCAGTCAATGGTAGGGCACTGAGGAGAGTTGTAGAACAAAGAGACCTAAAGGTACAGGTTCATGTCTCCTTGAAAGTGGAGTCACAGGTGGACAGAGTGGTGAAGAAGGCATTCAGCATGCTTGGTTTCATTGGTCAGAACATTGAATACAGGAGTCTTGTTGAAGTTGTACAAGACATTGGTAAGGCCACTCTTAGAATACTGTGTACAGTTCTGGTCACCCTATTATAGAGAGGATATTATTAAACTAGAAAGAGTGCAGGAAAAATTTACTAGGGATGCTACTGGGATTTGGTGGATTGAGTTATAAGGAGAGGCTGGATAGATTTGTCTTTTTTCCCTGGAGCATAGGAGGCTGAGGGGTGATCTTATAGAGGTGTATAAAATAATGCGGGGCACAGATCAGCTAGATGGTCAATATCTTTTCCCAAAGGTAGGGGAGTCTAAAACTAGAGGTCATAGGTTTAAGGTGAGAGGGGAGAGGTGCAAAAGGATCCAGAGGGTCAATTATTTTCACACAGAGGGTGGTGAGTGTCTGGAACGTACTGCCAGAGGTAGTAGGAGAGGCAGGTACAATTTTATCTTTTAAAAAGCAGTTAGACAGTTACATGGGTAAGGTGGGTATAGAGAGATACGGGCCAAACGCGGACAACTGGGACTACTTTAGTGATTTCAGAAAAAGGGCAGCGTGGACAAATTAGGCCGCAGGGCATGTTTCCACGCTGTAAACCTCTATGACTCTTTGACACTAAGTAGTCATCCAAGTTAAAATCACTTTCCATAGACTTTAAGTTTACAAGAATTAAGTTTTTATCCGAGTTGTTTTTAAATGTTGACAGTGCTCCTACCATCCTTTCAGGCAGTGAGTTCCCACTCCCCACCACTCTCTGGGTGAAAACATTTTCCCTCGATTCCCTCGAAACCTCTGATCTCTTCCACTCAGTTAATGTTCCCTCAGTTCTTTAGTGAAGGTGTTCTAAAGGGTGTGGGCACAGGACTCTCTCTGTGCCAGTGTTCCACTGTACCATGCTAATGCCAGCGACCATGAGGAACACACACATTACACCTTCTGAAGCTGGATCCCCCATGAGCCTGTCGGCATAATGTTTGAAAAATAAACCAAAAATAGCTTGCTTCAGCAGTCAGCTTCAAGAATGTCATCTCAGCACATTCCCAGCTACTTTCAAACATGTCATCTTAATTTAATTGTACAGAATGCATGGGTAATTCCACAGGATGACACTCACTTGAAGCTCCTTAACCAGCCAACATCATTATCAGCAGCACATGACAGCTCCCACAAAGAACAGGACAATATTGATAGCTCATTAAACTCAACAACTATTAATCAGGATTAATCGACTGATTAGGGGAAGGATGTGTTATGTTGCGTTCCTTAAATTGCTCATTTCCAGTCAATGAAATGAATGTGGCGACACAGCGAGGGCAATTAGCGGCCATCTGTGGCAATGTTAATCAATGTTCATCAACTGTATCCACAATGATTGATGTGATCGACAAGCGATTTGCGTGGCCCGTTAAGCAGAAATAAAAATATACGAACACACGAGCGCAAAGTGAAGTGATTACTCCCTGAATGTGGAGTGGTTCATGGCTGGGGGCGCTCTGAACGTTAGTGGTTGCTTTGGGAAATGGTTAACACCGACTAACCCTGCTGCCTCACCACAGAGGCTGGATGAGGGCGTCTCGTCCATCTTTTGAGACTTGATTTGATTTATTGCTGTCACACGTATTAGTATACTGTGAAAAGTATTGTCTCTTGTGCGCAATACAGACAAAGCAGACTGTTCATAGAGAAGGAAAAGAGAGAATGCAGTGTTACAGTTATAGCTAGGGTGTGCAGAACTTTACATGTGGTAGGTCCATTCAAAAATCTGATGGCAGTGGGGAGGAAGCTGTTCTTGAGTCGGTTGATACTTGGTCTCAGACTTTTGTATCTTTTTCCTGACGGAAGAAGGTGGAAGAGAGAATGCCCGGGGTGCGTGGAGTTCTTAATTAGCTGGTTGCTTTGCCGAGGCAGAAAGAAGTGTAGACAGAGTCAATGGATGGGAGGCTGGTTTGCGTGATGGATTAGGCTACATTCATGACTCTTGTAGTTCCTCGCGGTCTTGGTCAGAACAGGAGCCATACCAAGCTGTGACACAACCAGAAAGAATGTTTTTTATGGTGTATCCATAAAAGTGGTATGGTCTGAATAGCCACACTCAATAGAAAGTAACTTAAGGCCACAGAAAAAAAGGGACAGATAGAAATAGAACATAGAACACGACAGCGCAGTACAGGCCCTTCGGCCCTCAATGTTGCGCCGACCAGTGGAACCAATCTAATGACCCTCTAACCTAAACTATTCCAATGTTATCCATATGGCGGCGTGGGCTCGTTGGGCCAAAGGGCCTGTTTCCCAGGCTGTTTTTGTTCTTTTTTGTTCTATATGCCTATCCACTGACCATTTGAAAGCCCTTAAAGTTGGCGAGTCCACAACTGCTGCAGGCAGGGCATTCCACGCCCTTCCTACCCTCTGAGTAAAGAACCTACCTCTGACATCCGTCCTATAATTACCACCCCTCAATTTATAGCTATGTCCCCTCGTGTTAGCCGTCACCATCCGAGGAAAAAGGCTCTCACTCTCCACCCTATCTAACCCTCTGATGGATACCATGGCGACTGAATGATCGGGTGAGAAGGAATTGAACATTTTTACAGAGTAGATGTGGAGAAACTGTTTCCCACTCCTGAAAGGATCCAGGACGAGAGGACACGGGTTTAGGGAAATTGGTGAAAGGAGCCAAGGCGAGATGAGGAAAAGGTTTTTCATGAAGCGAGTGGTTCGGGTGGGGAGTGCTCTGCCTGAGAGAGCGATGGAGACACATTCAATTGAGAGAGCATTAGATTTATCTGAAAAGGAAGAATGTGTGGGGTGAGGGTGGTGGGGGGGGGGTGGAGGTGGAGGAATTAAATTGAGTAGGCTGCTCATTTAGAGAGCTGCAGCAGACACAGTGGGCTGAATGGCCTCCTCCTGCACTATTTGGGGCAGAATTCTTTGGCCGCGCTGATCTAAAAGCTGGAAATTCCCATCCAATTGTCATCCCGCCTGCTAAAATTCCAGTGATGGATGGGACGGGAGAATTCCAGCCAAGTTTGCAGGATGACTTAGAAAGGTTGCAGAGCTGGGCTGCGAGGTGGCGGATGGAGTTTAATGCGGAGAAGTGTGAGGTAATTCATTTCGGTAGGAATAACAGATGTGTTGAGTATAGGGCTAACGGGAGGACTTTAAATAGTGTGGATGAGCAGAGGGATCTAGGTGTATGTGTACATAGATCCCTGAAAGTTGGGAATCAAGTAGATAAGGTTGTTAAGAAGGCATACGGTGTCTTGGCGTTTATTGATAGGGGGATTGAATTTAGGAGTCGCAGCGTCATGATGCAACTGTACACAACTCTGGTGCGGCCACACTTGGAGTTTTGTGTGCAGTTCTGGTCCCCACATTACAGGAAGGATGTAGAGGCTTTGGAGAGGGTGCAGAGGAGGTTTACCAGGATGTTGCCTGGTATGGAGGGGAGATCCTATGAGGAGAGACTGAGAGATTTGGGGTTGTTTTCGCTGGAAAGAAGGCGGCTAAGAGGGGATCTCATTGAAACATATAAGATGATTAGAGGTTTAGACAGGGTAGATAGTGATAGCCTTTTTCCTAGGATGGAGAAAGCTAGCACGAGGGGGCACGATTTTAAATTAAGGGGGGGTAGTTATAGGACAGATGTCAGGGGTAGGTTCTTTACCCAGAGGGTGGTGAGGGACTGGAATGCCCTGCCAGCTGCCGTTGTAAATGCACCTAGTTTGGGAGCGTTTAAGAGATCTGTGGATAGGTTTATGGATGAAAAGGGATTGGTTTAGGCTAGTGGGTCATTGTTTTTGTAACTGGTCGGCACAACATTGTGGGCCGAAGGGCCTGTTCTGCGCTGTAATGTTCTATGTTCTATGTTGTAAGTTATTCTATGTTTCTGTGTAATAGTCCAGACCACTGACAATTACTTTAAATCTGCGCCCTCTCATTCTCAATCCTTCCACCAGTGGGAACATTTTCTCTCTATCTATTGTATCCAGACCGCACAAGATTTTGAATATCTTCATCAAATTTCCTCCCAACCTTTCTTTTCTCTAAGGAAAGCAATTCCAATGCCTCCAATCTATCTGTGTAACTGAAGTTCCTCATCCCTGGAACCACTCTCATGAATATTTTTTAACATTCTCCCAATATCTCTAAAATTAATCGCTTTACACTTCTCAATTTGATTTGCCATTTGTATGTGTCCGTCTGAAATTCTACACGATCCTTCTCACTGTTCACAATGCTTCTGAGTTTTATATCATCCACTAATTTTGAAATTGTTACCCACACACCAAATATCATGAAAATATATCAGGAAAACACTAGCCGCTGGAGAACTCTATACATCTTCCTCCAGTCTGAAAACCAGCCATTAATCACTAACAAAGAACAAAGAACAACACAGCACAGGAAACAGGCCCTTCGGCCCGACAAGCCCGTGCCGCCCATTCTAACACTCAGTGGGCGCCTCATTCCAATCCTTCTCCTACCTACAACTTTTGTCTACGCCTCTTGGACCCCACAATAAAGGGGGTGCAAATTTAGAGAATTATATGTGCGCCAGATTAAGGGAGGTCTAATTTAGGGACAATTTGTTACACCAATCAGCCTAAAAGCACGTTTTTGGGGTGTGGGAGGAAACCGGAGCACCCGGAGAAAACCCACGCAAGCACGGGGAGAATGTGCAAACTCCCACAGACACCGACCCAAGTTGGAGATCCGACCCGGGTCCCTGTATCCGCACAGCAAACAGTGATAGTCACCGAGCTGTCGTGTTGCCCGTCAGTTGGTCCAGTTTAAGCGTACACTAACGACGTGAAACACTAGGCAACTCTCGAAGCAACATCCAAGAGCAGCCCTCGCACGACCCACCGCGTGTACGCCCCTCGTTGGCTACTCCAGTCACTCAGCCAATCTCACAGCCATGTTATCATAATTTGTATTTCTTCTTTCAAGCGATGTGGGTGTCGCTGGGCCAGGCTAGCGTTTGTTGCCCATCCCTAATTGCCCTTGAACTGAATGTCTCGCTCGACCATTTCAGAGGGGCAGTTAAGCGTCAATTGCTGTGCGCCTGGAGTCACATGAAGGCCAGACCTGGTAAGGAGGGCAGATTTCCTTCCCTGAAGGACATTAGTGATGATGTGGGTATGCTGGCGTTGGACTGGCGTAAACACAGTAAAAAGTCTGACAACACCAGGTTTTAGTCCAACCGATTTATTTGATAATATTCTCACAAGCTTTCGAGGTTACCCTCTTCGTCAGGTGACCTGACGAAGAGGGTAACCTCGAAAGCTTGCTTGCTTGTGAGAATATTATCAAATAAATTGGTTGGACTAAAACCTGGTGTTGTCAGACTTTTTACGGACATTAGTGAACCAGAATGGGTTATTCCAACAATCGATTCATGGTCACCATCACTGATTAGCTCTCGATTTCAAATCTATTGATTAAATTTAAAAACACCAGTTGTGGGATTTGAACGTGTGGTTCTCAGAGCATTTGGGATGAACTGGTTTATGAAGCCTGAGAGGACCAATTAAGACAGCATTGGAACAGGGGGTAAGGTCATGGCTGAGGGTATCTGCAGGTGATGGTCAGAGGAGGAGGCAGCGTTACAGAGGTGGAATTGAGGCCTTGGTGACGGAGAAGGGATGGAATTGGCATCTCAGCTCGGGGTCAAATAGAAGGTCAAGATGATGAACCATCCAGTTCAGCTTCAGCTGGGGAAATTGATGGAACGGGTTGCGATGAAATGGTGTTTGAGACTGGGTGCTGTGGTGGGCAGTTCTGTCAGGGCCAGTCCCACTGACCAGAGTGGCAGAGTCCTGTGCCAGGTTCAGCGCTCGGAACCTCATTAATTCCACGCGGGCGAGTTTCCTCTGACTCGCCTGGCAACTGGTTCACCTGCCCGCTGATGGGTTCAAAGGCCCTGCCACTATAAGTACCAGTCCAGCATCATTCATGCCACCGTCTCCAGCTCAAACCAAGCAGGATGTCAGCAACCTAGACGCTAGTGGTCTCAAGAAAAGTCTGGTCCTCGATTCAACCACCTACCACACCTTCTTTTCCCCCTAAGCCCATCACCCACTCGGACGTGGACCCACCACCTGTGGAGTCTTCATCCACTCCCCCTCCAGTAAACTGTGTGTGGCATCCCTTTGGCCCCCCCCCCTTGTTTGTGAGTTTTTCATGCAGCCTCGTAAGAGTCCAGCTTCCCTCTCATCAGCCTTCCCTCTGGCTCCCATTGCGCACCTTCTTCACCCACCTCCTTGGCCCTGAGTGCCATTGTGAGCCCTCTCCCTTACACAGCCCCCCCTTACACATTGCCCCCCCCCCTTTGCCTTTATTTGGGCACACCACCCCACATGGGGTGCTGTATACCACCAAGCCAGACTGTTCCGGCTTGGTGGTGTACAGGGGTACTATGGCAAGGAGTTGTTGTATTCGCCGGGAATTCTCTGCTGAGTTCTGGATTGCTTCACACACACTAGTCTTTAGCCGAGGGATCTGCGCTGATACAATTTCCCATTAGCCTGTTGCAAGATCAAAAGGTCTGTGGGATACCAGTGGATATCTGTTTTAATGAGCAGTCATGAGAATGCAAGTGGCATTGCCAGCAGGAAGAGCGACCCACCTTTGGGAGAATTGCCTTGGGGTTTTATGCCAACAGGTTCCGGACTATTCCTGCCAGATTCACCGAGGTTGCGCACCACCTACCCACCACAGGCTGATGGGGAGAATTCTCCCCAATAGCATCACAGCGGAGGAATGGAGAGAGGTGTTGCTGGGTGTCTCCAGTAGATATCCAGTGGAATCTGGCATTATGAATTTGGCTGGTGTAATCTCAGCGAGCTGGATACACACAACCAGAGAGGCAACAGTTGTGGGAATCATAGAATCCCTACAATGCAGGAGGAGGCCATTCGGCCCATCGAGTTTGCACGGACTCTCCGTCAGAACACCTTGCCGAGGTCCTATCCCCATAATCCCAGATATTTATCCTGCTAATGCACCTAACTACACATCTTGGGACACGAAGAGTCAATTTAGCCTGGCCAATCCATCTAATCTGGACATCTTTGGATTGTGGGAGGGAACCAGAGCACCCGGAGGAAACCCATGCAGACACAGGGAGAACGCGCAAACTCCACACAGACAGTCAACCCAAGGCCAGAATTGAACCTGGGTCCCTGTGAGGCAGCAGTGCTAACCACTGTGCCACCGTGTTGATGCCGTTATTACAGCAGCTAGAACATTAATTATGGAGGATTTAAAGCCTCAGAATTCACATGCGACTAATGCATCAAATCTACTTCATTTTTCCTGTATGTGTCCAAGTGATCAGTTGACAGGTCAAATTGGATGTTAGTTCCTGCTCTTCGAATAATGATTTAGGATTTGGTAATAGCACCAGAACAGGCAAACGGGGCCTCGATTTAGCTTTTGATTTGAAGCATAGAGTCAACCTCCTGCATTCTATGTTAGCCCAGCTGTTTCATTCCTGTTATGGGCTTGGCCACTTGCCATAACCTCTAAAATGGCTGCTCGGTGCCCATTCTGTTTTGAGTCTTTCCGTTCCTGAACCTATTCCCCGGAGACAGGAAGAGCAAAAGCCGTGGATCAATAAATCCCACGAATCTGAAGCCTTTGCTCCACATACAACCAGAAAGGCAACAGTTGTGGGAATCATAAAATCCCAACAATGCAGGAAGAGGCCATTTGGCCCATTGAGTCTGTGCCGACTCTCTGTCAGAGCACTTTGCCCAGGCCCTATCCCCGTAATCCTATATATTTATCCCGCTAATCCACTTAACTACCCATCTTGGGACGTCAAGGGTCAATTTAGCCTGGCCAATCCACCTAATTTGCACGTCCTTATGGGAGGAAACCAGAGCACCCGGAGGCAACCCACATCTCCAATGTGATGCCACTGGTGTGGAACTTTGTTCTTCAGTGAGGAGGAACCCTGCACAAAATGGCTGCACCCAGACCCCAAGTGTTCCCCACAAAATGGCTGCAAAACATTTGACAGCAGAGAAGGCTTGAGGCTGGCCTTCATAGCGAAGGGGATTGAATATAAAAGTAGGGAGGTCTTGCTACAGCTGTATAGGGCATTGGTGAGGCCGCAGCTGGAGTACTGTGTGCAGTTTTGGGCACCGCACCTGCGCAAGGATATTTTGGCCCTGGAGGGAGTGCAGAGGAGGTTTACTAGGCTGATACCGGAGTTGAGGGGGTTGAGCTATGAGGAGAGGCTGAATAAACTAGGCTTGTACTCGTTAGAGTTTAGAAGAATGAGGGGAGATCTCATTGAGACGTATAAGATGATGAATGGGATGGATAGGATAGGAGAGACTCTTCCCGCTCAAAAAAGACAGTAGGACTAGGGGGCACAGCCTCAAGATAAAGGGGGGGCGTTTTAGAACAGAGTTGAGGACAAACTTCTTCACTCAAAGGGTGGTGAATCTCTGGAATTCTCTGCCCGTTGAAGTGGTGGAGGCTGCCTCGCTAAATATTTTTAAGAAGCGGGTTGATGGGTTCTTGATAAGAGGGGGGATTAAGGGTTATGGGGAGAGGGCGGGAAGGTGGAACTGAGCCACGACAGATCAGCCATGATCTTATTGAATGGCGGGGCAGGCTCGAAGGGCTAGATGGCCTACTCCTGCTCCTATTTCTTATGTTCTTAGGTACAAGTCACCAGATGGGGAGTATTTTGATTTGTATAAATACACTGCACCACAAGATTATAATCTGTAAACTGTGTAGTTAATTGTATCTCTATACATTCTTTCTTGTCAAGAATTGTTTGTCCAAATTACCATTTTCCATAGTGATGGTAAACTTATGTGAAGGGATTAAGACACAAGATACATTCGTTTTGGCACACTGGGTGTTTTTTTGCCATTTTTGTTTAAAAATCAGAGTAGTTGTCTTGACGATTCAAACATATTTGCCCTTTAAGGATGATTGGTGGTTTTAGACAGACTGCACGAGTCTTTTAGCTGGGGTATTCCCATCCCAAGGCAAACAGCAAACAGTGGCAGCTTCAGAAATAAACCCAGTTTGTTCCATCAGGTCCCCTGAACTGTGACGCACTCTGTGTCTGTAAAAATTACTCAGCACAGCAACTGGCATCACCAACCTCCACATCTAGCAAACCCACCCCTCCCAGCTGGCAATCCACTTAAAGCTTGCCTCGGTCTTGTTAGTGCAATGAATGCAGTGGGCTGAATGAAGTCAAGCATCAGGTTCTAATTGTCACACTTCATCTGTGTCCGAGCCACTGCGTCCAGTACTCAGCGGAACTCACTCTCGGTTCAAATGAATGCGAAAAAAGGATGGTTCAAAGAAGATCGAGAATTTCCTCGTGTCCTGGACAACATTCACCACGAGGAGGTTAACTTGACATTCACCTCACTACTGCGAGCTCAACACATACAAAGAACAAAGAAGAACAAAGAACAACCCAGCACGGGAAACAGGCCCTTCGGCCCAACGAGCCCGCGCCGCCACATCACCCTGCACCTATTCTACCCTGCATATCTATGAATGGAACCCTACTCAGTCAGATTCAGGGAAGAAATAGTGTCAATTTGGTAAAAACCGATTAGCCTGAGAGCACATCTTTGGGGTGTGGGAGGAAACCGGAGCGCCCGGAGGAAACCCACGCAACCACAGGGAGAATGCACAAACTCCCACAGACACAGGCCCAAATCCATGTGCCTGCACAGCCAGCAGTGCTAGTCACTGAGCTGTTGCGGCGCCCATGTACCGGTCCAGGATCAAGCACACACACCGACATGAAGTTCTAGGCCACTCCCGGAACTTCCAAGAGCAGCCCAGGCACGACCCGCTGTGTGAATGCCCCTCGTTTGACACGAGGTGGACCTCCACCTGTGGAATAAAGTAGTAGTTGATGCCAAAACTTTGAATGTATTCAAGAAGCGGTTGGAAATAGCACTTGGGGAAAATGGGAGAGAGCAGGATTAGGCTATTGAGTTGGACAATCAGCCATGATCGTAATGAATGGTTGGGCAGGCTCGAAGGGCCAATTGGCCACCTCCAGCTCCAATCTTCTTTGTTCCTATGTTTCGTTGAGCAGTTAGTTTCTGCACCCTCTTCACCCTTGGCACCCACATCTCCTCACTCAGGGCAAACATTCAGCTAAAACTCCCCATTCACCTTATTCCCCAACCCCCCACCAGCAAGTTGCAATATGACCTCTGCACTATCTCAACAATCACCCTGATAATCGTAAAAGCCAAATTGGTTCGTTACTCTAAATGAGGGAACGTACTATCCCTACCCCAGCTGACTGATATCTGACTCTGTACTGCCAGGACGTTGGGAATGGTCTGGGTTAAAATGGGACTGGATAAACTGTACCATCCACACTGTGATGTAAACAGTCACGGGAGGTGGTCAAGTTTAATGGTGAATCTGGTGAATGTCTGTGTGAAGATAGCATCTAGTTAGGGCTGACTAACTAGTATTATTCCATATGGTTATGTGTCATTAATGAACAATCATTGGTCAACTTTACAAGTCTTTAGATGAGACAACATACTGTCATACAACATGGTAGCAGCAAGTGAAAGACCCCAAAGAATGAGAAAGTAAAGATAACTTCACTCTGTGAATTCTGTCTATCTTGAAACACCTTCAACAGTTGGAGATTTAGAACATAGAACACTACAGCACAAACAGGCCCTTCGGCCCACAAGTTGCGCCGATCACATCCATACCATAGAACTATCTGTAACTCCCAATCCCATTTGCTAAGAAATTGATTACAGGTATGGAGATTGAGGGTACAGAAGGAAGATCCACTTTGTAGCATATCAGGACTTCACTACAGCACGTGGCGTGTGTTACAGACCCCACTGGAAGCAAAGTCAGAGAAGCTGGCCACATCACAAAAGGGTGAACAAACTCCAAAAAAGGTTGAAAAAAGGGTTTCAATTTGGTGCAATAATGAGGCAGCCTTGGTAGCCCAGTTGCTTAATAAGAACATAAGAAATAGGAGCAGGAATCGGCCATCTAGCCCTTCGAGCCTGCCCCGCCGTTCAACACGGCTTTTTTAAAATGTATTCTTTCAAGGGATTTGTTGCCCCTCTCTAATTGCCCTTAACATTTCAGATAGTAGTTTAGAATCATTCGCATTGCCGTGTGTCTGGAGTCACATGTAGACCAGACCAGGTAAGGATGGCAGATTTCCTTCCCTAAAGGACATTAGCGAACTGAACAGATTTTTATGATAATCGATGACGATTTGTCATGGTCAGCATTACTCAGCTTTCAATTTGTGATTTATTCTAATTTAATTTCCACTAGCAAAGAACCAAGAAGAAAGAAAAGTACGTCATAGGAACAGGCCCTTCAATCATGATGCTCATATAGACTAAACAGTACGCACTTACGGAGTCCGTATCCTTCCACTCCCATCCTATTCATGTATTCGTCTAGATGCCCCTTAAATGTGGTTATTGTACCCGCTCCCACCCCCTCCCCAGGCAGTGCGTTCCTGGCATTCATCACCCTCTGTGTAAAAAACTTACCTCGCACATCTCCTCTAAACTTTTCCCCACACACATTAAACCCATAGAACAGAACATTCCAGCACAGTACAGGCCCTTCGGCCCTCGATGTTGCGCCGACCAGTGGAACCAATCTAATGACCCTCTAACCTAAACTATTCCAATGTTATCCATATGCCTATCCACTGAGCATTTGAACGCCCTTAAAGTTGACGAGTCCACAACTGCTGCAGGCAGGGCATTCCACGCCCTTACTACCCTCTGAGTAAAGAACCTACCTCTGACATCTGTCCGATAATTATCACCCCTCAATTTAAAGCTATGTCCCCTCGTGTTAGCCGTCACCATCCGAGGAAAAAGGCTCTCACTGTCCACCTTATCTAACCCTCCGATCATCTTGTATGCCTCAATTAGATCACCTCTTAACCTTCTTCTCTCTAACGAAATGGAATTTAATGTTGGCAAGTGTGAGGTGGTCCACTTTGGTAGGAGGAATGGTAGGAAGGACTATTACTTACGGGGCGAAAAACTGCAGCAGGCGACGGTGCAGAGGGACCTCGGGGTCCTTGTGCATGAGTCGCAAAAACCCAGCTTGCAGGTGCAGCAGGTGGTCAGGAAGGCGAATGGGATGCTGGCCTTCATAGCGAGGGGGATTGAATATAAAAGTAGGGAGGTCTTGCTACAGCTGTATAGGGCATTGGTGAGGCCGCAGCTGGAGTACTGTGTGCAGTTTTGGGCGCCGCACCTGCGCAAGGATATTTTGGCCCTGGAGGGAGAGGAGAGGAGGTTTACTCGGCTGATACCGGAGTTGAGGGGATTGAGCTATGAGGAGAGGCTGAATAAACTAGGCTTGTACTCGTTAGAGTTTAGAAAAATGAGGGGAGATCTCATTGAGACGTATAAGATGATGAATGGGATGGATAGGATAGAGGTGGAGAGACTCTTCCCGCTCAAAAAAGACAGTAGGACTAGGGGGCACAGCCTCAAGATAAAGGGGGGGCGGTTTAGAACAGAGTTGAGGAGGAACTTCTTCACTCAAAGGGTGGTGAATCTCTGGAATTCTCTGCCTGTTGAAGTGGTGGAGGCTGCCTCGCTAAATATTTTTAAGAAACAGGTTGATGGGTTTTTGATAAGAGAGGGGATTAAGGGTTATGGGGAGAGGGCCGGAATGTGGAACTGAGCCACGACAGATCAGCCATGATCTTATTGAATGGCGGGGCAGGCTCGAAGGGCCAGATGGCCTACTCCTGCTCCTATTTCTTATGTTCTTATGAAAACAACCTCAAGTCCCTCAGCCTTTCCCCATAAGACCTTCCCACCATACCAGGCAACATCCTGGTAAATCCCCTAGTACTTGACTTTTCTACTCTGGGAAAGAACATCTGATTATCCACTCTGTCCATGTCACTCATAATCTTGTAAACCTCTATCAGGTCATCCCTCAACCTTCATTGTTCCAGTGAGAACAAACTGAGTTTATCCAACCTCTCCTCATGGCTAATGCCCTCCAGATGAGGAGATGCCAGCGTTGGACTGGGGTAAACACAGTAAGAAATCTGACAACACCAGGTTTAAGTCCAACCGATTTATTTGATAGTAAACTCACAAGCAATGCCCTCCAGACCAGGTAACATTCTGGTAAACCTCTTCTGTACTCTCTCCAAAGCATCCACAGCCACATAGTGTGGTGACCAGAATTGTACACAATATTCTAAGTGAGGTCTAACTAAGACTCTGTACTAAGGTTCAGCATGACCTGCCAATTTTCATACTCAGTGCCCTGATTGCACTACATGTTATGCAGCAAACTGTGAATAAATCTATTAGCAAGAAAACTATTAGTGTCTTATTTCATACCAGTAATCAGTCTAACATCCCTCCTTCATACTCGAATGACTTTCCTTCTCAAAGCCTTCTACTCAGAAAATCATTTGAACTTCCACTGGGGTTGTATTGAGTCCAGAGTATCCTCTCATAATAAACAAGACATTCTGCAGGTTATAATTATTCCTTGTTATTTCTTGCACACAGACTGAATGGAGGTGAAGCAACAAATACACACAGACTACACACATCACATCGATGAGTTTAATGCGATATATTAAACAGTTATTTCCACACAATAACCACCCCCCAAACAGCAGGGTGTGTGGAGCTGTGGACAGAATGTGGACATACTTTGTGAGGACACTTTGCCATTGCACAAAACAATATGGTTCAGCAACTGACGAACTCTCCGTTTGTGTTCGTCTCAGTTGAATGAGCATGTAGGAGCACGTAGGGAGTTGCCGAGTCCAGGAGTGGAATCAGTGTCACTCCTGGGATGGAGGTTTGGGGCTAGGTAGTATTCCTGTGTTTAAAGCTAGGGTGTGTGGGGGGGGTAAATGTAGTGGGAGTGACCCCGATGCACAGAAGTGTTGTAATTTTATGAGGAGAAAACCCCTGAGCTCCAATGCAAGGGTTCAGCCTTTGGTCAGAACCATTTTCGGAGAGACCTAACACACAGAGGCAGAACTTCACACATGTTCTGTAGTTCTTCATACATTTTTTATGCCTGTTTGATTTACAGGAGTGGGCGGTACGGTGGCATACTGGTTGGCATTGCTGCCTCACAGTGCCAGGAACCTGCATTCGATTCCAACCTCGGGTCACTGTCTATGTGGAGTTTGTATATTCTCCCCGTTTCTGCGTGGGTTTCCTCCGGGTGCTCTGGTCTCCTCCAAATTTGTGCAGATTGTGTGGATTGGCCATGCTAAATTGTCCCTTAGTTTCCAAAGATGTCTAGGTTAGGGAGAATAGTAGGATAAATATGTAGGGTTACGGGCTAAGGCTTGGGTAAGACGCTCTGTCAGAGAGTTGATGCAGACTCGATGGGCCGAATGACCTCCTTCTGCACTGTAGGGATGCTATGACTTCATTCCAAATTGGATTTGGTTATTTTGCTGCAGTGTTTGCCCTTTCTGTAACTCAGACGTCAAACACATAGTCATTCGTTGATTGAAATCTGGGTCATCGTTACGGCACTGAAATGTTTTCACAACGTTCCACATGGTTCCAAACACTCAACTACCTCAAATGAGGCAGATAGGAAATGTATTATCAGCGCTGAATATTGATGGAGGATCCTGGAGTCAATGCCGCACTGATGGGGGGTGGGGACCAGTGGGGGAAGCATTTAACAAATCGATGCCAGTTCTCTGTGGAGTAAGTCAATCAGTCCCGTTTTCCCCACTCCTTCGCCGTAGCCCTGTTGGCTTATTTTCCACAGGCACCTATTCTGAGTCACTAATGCTGTCTGTGTCCATCATAGACAACAATTTCCTGGGCCATGTGCTTTTTGGAAGGTCCTGTAAAGGATAAGGACTACATCCTGTTCGAAGCCCACATTCAGTACTCACGACCTGGCTGCCTTCATTACGTATTCCACTCATAGAATCATAGAACCCTACAGTGCAGAAAGAGGCCCTTCGGCCCATCGAGTCTGCACCGAACACAATCCCACCCAGGCCCTACCCACATATCCCTACAATTACACTCACTAATCCCTCTAACCTACGCATCCCCCTGGACACTTAGGGGCAATTTCTTAGCATGGCCAATCATCCTAACCCGCGCATCTTTGGACTGTGGTAGGGAAACCGGAGCACCCGGAGGAAACCCACGCAGACATGAGGAGGATGTGCAAACTCCACACAGACAGTGACCCGAGCCGGGAATCGAACCCGGGACCCTGGAGCTGCGAAGCAGCAGTGCTAACCACTGTGCTCCTCTGCAATCTTCATGGATTCAGGCCACGTTTTTCAAAGAGTCATTTTTTACAGGCCCTTAGAGGATCTTATTGAATGGCGGGGCAGACTCGAAGGGCTAGATGGCCTACTCCTGCTCCTATTTCTTATGTTCTTATGAACTGCAAACGTTCATGTGCAAGACGGAACCTTTTGAAAGATCAGCTCAAAAGTTCCCTCTTACTCACCTCATGCCAACTCTACCCTTCCACCCACCACCTCAGGCCCCCATGTCAAGTTCTGGTGCTTCCATGCCCATTGATCCATTGCATACTTACTAGAACCAAAGAAACACTACGATGTAAAGTGGAATGTGCAAAAAAAGCTTTGAAAAATTCATTCATCCCTGTCACTGATGTTGAAAACAGAATGCACAAGCTATTGTCAATCATCCAAGCCCTTTTAAGTTCCAAAAACCACAAACACTTCAAACCACCTACTTATATCAACAAACATTGTTAAATTGCTCACAAAGATCAGCAAGGCTAGGCTGTCAATCAAGCAGTGTTTCCTCTGGGGTGCTGGTGCGCTGTTATTCTAATAGATACCTGAGATCTCAGCCGATCCTCATCCTGTATGACACTTGAAAGGTATTTCATTGGCTACAAAGCATTTATGGGCACCCCAAAGGCCTGTTATTAAGGCAAGTTTAGGGGAGTCATTGGTGTAGTGGTGCTGTCACCGGAGTAATAATGCTCTGGGGCCCACACTTCAAATCTCACAACAGCAAATGATAAAATTCAATAAATATCTGGGATGAAAAGTCTACCGATGACCAAGTCACAAAAAATACCATCTGACTCACTAACGTCCGTTAGGGAAGGAAATCTGCCATCCTCAGCTGGTCTGGCCTACATGTGACTCCACTGACCACAATATGGTTGACTCTTAACTGCCCCTCTGAAATGGCTGAACAAGCCATTCAGTTCGAGGGCAATTAGGGATGGGCAACAAATGCTGACCAGGCAGTGATGCCCACATCCCGTGAAAGAATGAAGAAAAGTCCTTTCTTCCCTCAAGGTCTGGAAGTTTGAGATTTCTGTAGAGATTCCAGTAACTTTCTGCTAAAGGGTGGAGATGCCGGCATTGGACTGGGGTAAGAACATAAGAACATAAGAAATAGGAGCAGGAGTCGGCCATCTGGCCCTTCGAGCCTGCCCCGCCATTCAATAAAATCATGGCTGATCTGTCGTGGCTCAGTTCCACTTTCCTGCTTTCTCCCCATAACCCTTAATTCCCTTGTCTATCAGAAACCTATCTACCCGTGACTTAAATATATTTAGCGAGGCAGCCTCCACCACTTCAACGGGCAGAGAATTCCAGAGATTCACCACCCTTTGAGTGAAGAAGTTCCTCCTCAACTCCGTTCTAAACCGCCTCCCCTTTATCTTGAGGCTGTGCTCCCTAGTCCTAGTGTCTTTTTTGAGCGGGAAGAGTCTCTCCACCTCTATCCTATCCATCCCATTCATCATCTTATACGTCTCAATGAGATCTCCCCTCATTCTTCTAAACTCTAACGAGTACAAGCCTAGTTTATTCAGCCTCTCCTCATAGCTCAATCCCCTCAACTCCGGTATCAACCTAGTAAACCTCCTCTGCACTCCCTCCAGGGCCAAAATATCCTTGCGCAGGTGTGGCGCCCAAAACTGCACACAGTACTCCAGCTGCGGCCTCACCAATGCCCTATACAGCTGCAGCAAGACCTCCCTACTTTTATATTCAATCCCCCTCGCTATGAAGGCCAGTAAGAAGTCTCACAACACCAGGTTAAAGTCCAACAGGTTTATTTGCTAGCAAAAGCCACTAGCTTTCGGAGCACTGCTCCTTTATCAGAATGAAGGAGGCAAGTGTTCCGAAAGCTAGTGGCATTTACTAACAAATAAACCTGTTGGACTTTAACCTGGTGTCGCGAGACTTCTTACTGTGTTTCTGCTAAAACAGAAAGAAATCCCACAACACCAGCTTAAAGACCCAACAGGTTTATTTGTAGGAAAAGCCGCAAGCTTTAGGGACAGGCTGTCCCTTCCTCAGGTTACAAATAAACCAGTTTGGACTTTAAGTTGGTATTGTGGGATTTCTCTCTGTTGTACCCCAGTCCAACGCTGGCATCTCCACATCATTTCTGCTAAAAAGCAGGACAATTCACTTCTGATATCGTATTTAAAAGGTGAAAAGCTGCAGCTACGGTGCAGAGGGACCTGGGGGTCCTTGTGCACAACTCGCAAAAAGCCAGTCTGCAGGTGCAGCAGGTGATCAAGAAGGCGAATGGGATGCTGGCCTTTATAGCGAGGGGGATAGAATATAAAAACAGGGAGGTCTTGCTGCAACTGTACAGGGCACTGGTGAGGCCGCAGCTGGAGTACTGTGTGCAGTTTTGGTCGCCGCACCTGCGCAAGGATATTTTGGCTTTGGAGGGAGTGCAGAGGAGGTTCACTAGGCTGATGCCGGAGATGAGGGGGTTGGACTATGAAGAGAGACTAAATAGACTGGGTCTGTACTCGTTGGAGTTTAGAAGGATGAGGGGGAATCTTATAGAGACGTATAAGATAATGAAGGGGATGGATAGGATAGAGGTAGAAAGATTCTTCCCGCTTAGAAAGGACAGCAGGACTAGAGGGCACAGCCTCAAGATAAGGGAGGGCAGTTTAGATCGGAGTTGAGGAGGAACTTCTTCACTCAAAGGGTGATGAATCTCTGGAATTCTCTGCCCGTTGAAGTGGTGGAGGCTACCTCGCTAAATATATTTAAGTCACGGGTAGATTGGTTTCTGATAGACAAGGGGAATTAAGAGGAGAAAGCGGGAAAGTGGAACTGATCCACTTCAGATCAGCCATGATCTTATTGAATGGCGGGGCAGGCTCGAAGGGCTGGATGGCCTACTCCTGCTCCTATTTCTTATGTTCTTATGTAGCAACAATTCACACTGAAATTTATTTCTAATTAGCTCCCTTTCACTTTTGAGTTAAAATCCAGCAAGGGTCCAGTCGAGTCAATGTACAAGATGTAGCCAAGATCTGTTGTGGGAGGTGGGGTGCGAATCTTGGAGGAATTTGAACACAGGGATGAGAATTTTAAAATCAATTTATCACTGGACCAGGAGCCAGGGTGGATCAGTAAGCAGAAGGGAGGTGGGTGATAGGGGCTGCTGTCAGTTTGGACGCAGAGATTGAATGGGTTCACATTTCTGCAGACTGGATGGCAGGGGACAAGGAGGTGGGGGGGGGGGGAGTGGGGGTGCCTGAGGATCGCCCTCAGTAGCCATTCGATCCACCACTCAATGTGTAATGATCCCTTGGGTTATAAAATGTTTCAGGCACGCTGGCCATTAGCATCACAGTCTAAGAATAATCAAGCCCTGTGGAAAGGCACTAAATCTGATGCCTGAGTTGTACACGAACAGTTGACAGGCTGTTCGAGTCCCTCCCGTTAGGCACAGGAGGTTCTCAAAGAACAAAGTGAAGGTTAGCTGGTCCCCCTAGTGCAGAAGGCCAGTGCAGCATTGGGTTTGAATTCACGGAGTGTGTTTAACATTGATTTCAATCAAGTCATGCTTGAAATTTCAGCCGTGATGTGGAGATGCTGGCCTTGGACTGGGATGGGCACAGAAATCTCACAACACCAGGTTAAAGTCCAATGGGTTTATTCAGCGCTCTGAAAGCTTGTGGCTCGAGCTACCAAATAAACCTGTTGGACTTTAACCTGATGTTGTGAGACTTAGAACATAGAACACTACAGCACAAACAGGCCCTTCGACCCACGAGTTGCGCCGATCACATCAATACCTACCAGGCCTATCTATAACCCTCAATCCCACGTAATCATCCAGAAGTCTCTAAAAAGACCCCAGCGAGTTCACCTCCACCACCACCGACGGCAGCCGATTCCGCTCACTCACCACCCTCTGTGAGAAAAACCTACCCCTGACATCTCCTCTGTACCTGCTCCCCAGCACCTCAAACCTGTGTCCTCTCGTAGCGACCTGGGGAATAGCCTCCGAGAATCCACCCGATCTATACCTCTCAACATCTTATAAACCTCTCTCAGGTCACCTCTCATCCTTCGTCTCTCCTGGGAGTCTCCGAGATACTGGCCAGGAGCTTGAACGCAGGGATAGCAGCATTGGTGAGTCGGTGCCATCCCAACGAGGGCAAGAGGTGCCATCAGCAGCCCTGCTGCACCCGTGGGAATGGCCAGGTAGGCCATAGGCTTGAATCCATGTCAGTTTTGCAGGCCCGTTTACGGGTCCTGTGTTCTTGATAATAGGAAAGGCCCACTCAAAATGGTTGGAGATCTACAGGGTGAGTTCGGCAAACACAACACCAGCCAACGAGAAGCTGCACCCCTCATTCTCAACGCACAGAATTCCAGAGGTGTTAGTCTCGGATAACACATCGGCTTTCACCAGGAATTCACCAGATTTATGAAGTCGAATGAGATTTGACACATCAGGACTGCATCCAGCCTCAAGTGGGCTCATGGGGAGACCTGTCCAGACATTAAAAAGCAGCCAGTGGCGTCAATACACACCAAACTCTCCCGCTGCTTGTTTGATTACAGGACAGTCCCACACACCACCACGGGAACAGCAACTGGTGGGACTACTCGTTACTCCACACCAGGCTGAGCCTGCTATTCCCAATCCTAGGTGGGGGAAGGGGAGTTGGGAAAGCATTTCAGGGGCCAGGATAACAGTCGCTGGGGAGAAGCACTTCAAACTGGAGAAAATGTCCGGACGAAGAATTGCACAAATGGCCCCACACAGATAGCAGGAACGGTCAAGTACACAGGGCAGGGCCCGCGTCTTAACGGATACGCGGAGGAGAAACTGTCTTCAGAAAGCACCAAGATCAGGTGTGGACCTTGCGTTCGTTCCCCGTCCCTGTGCCGAATCAGCCCAGCCCATTGAAACGCTGCAAATCTGACGAATATCTGAGAGAGACGAGTCGAATCCGTTCTGGATTACAGGATGCATTGTAAACCTGAGCAGAAAGAACATAAATGGCAGTCAGTATCTCAGCTTCCGGCATCACACTTTGATAGAGCACCGCAAGGGTTCAGGAGAGGGTCAGTGAGGGTACAGGAGAGGGTCAGTGTGGGTACAGGAGAGGGTCAGTGAGGGTACAGGAGAGGGTCAGTGAGGGTACAGGAGAGGGTCAGTGTGGGTTCAGGAGAGGGTCAGTGAGGGTACAGGAGAGGGTCAGTGAGGGTACAGGAGAGGGTCAGTGAGGGTACAGGAGAGGGTCAGTGAGGGTACAGGAGAGGGTCAGTGTGGGTTCAGGAGAGGGTCAGTGAGGGTACAGGAGAGGGTCAGTGAGGGTACAGGAGAGGGTCAGTGAGGGTACAGGAGAGGGTCAGTGTGGGTTCAGGAGAGGGTCAGTGAGGGTACAGGAGAGGGTCAGTGTGGATTCAGGAGAGGGTCAGTGAGGGTACAGGAGAGGGTCAGTGTGGGTTCAGGAGAGGGTCAGTGAGGGTACAGGAGAGGGTCAGTGTGGGTTCAGGAGAGGGTCAGTGAGGGTACAGGAGAGGGTCAGTGAGGGTACAGGAGAGGGTCAGTGAGGGTACAGGAGAGGGTCGGTGTGGGTTCAGGAGAGGGTCAGTGAGGGTACAGGAGAGGGTCAGTGAGGGTACAGGAGAGGGTCAGTGAGGGTACAGGAGAGGGTCAGTGTGGGTACAGGAGAGGGTCAATGAGGATACAGAAGAGGGTCAGTGAGGGTACAGGAGAGGGTCAGTGAGGATACAGGAGAGGGTCAGTGAGGATACAGGAGAGGGTCAGTGAGGATACAGGAGAGGGTCAGTGAGGATACAGGAGAGGGTCAGTGAGGGTACAGGAGAGGGTCAGTGTGGGTACAGGAGAGGGTCAGCGAGGGTACAGGAGAGGGTCAGTGAGGGTACAGGAGAGGGTCAGTGAGGATACAGGAGAGGGTCAGTGAGGATACAGGAGAGGGTCAGTGAGGGTACAGGAGAGGGTCAGTGAGGGTACAGGAGAGAGTCAGTGAGGATACAGGAGAGGGTCAGTGAGGGTACAGGAGAGGGTCAGTGAGGGTACAGGAGAGGGTCAGTGAGGGTACAGGAGAGGGTCAGTGTGGGTACAGGAGAGGGTCAGTGAGGGTACAGGAGAGGGTCAGTGAGGGTACAGGAGAGGGTCAGTGAGGATACAGGAGAGGGTCAGTGTGGGTACAGGAGAGGGTCAGTGTGGGTACAGGAGAGGGTCAGTGAGGATACAGGAGAGGGTCAGTGAGGATACAGGAGAGGATCAGCGAGGGTACAGGAGAGGGTCAGTGAGGGTACAGGAGAGGGTCAGTGAGGGTACAGGAGAGGGTCAGTGAGGATACAGGAGAGGGTCAGTGTGGGTACAGGAGAGGGTCAGCGAGGGTACAGGAGAGGGTCAGTGAGGGTACAGGAGAGGGTCAGTGAGGGTACAGGAGAGGGTCAGTGAGGGTACAGGAGAGGGTCAGTGAGGGTACAGGAGAGGGTTAGTGAGGGTACAGGAGAGGGTCAGTGAGGGTATAGGAGAGGGTCAGCGAGGGTACAGGAGAGAGTCAGTGAGGGTACAGGAGAGGGTCAGCGAGGGTACAGGAGAGGGTCAGTGAGGGTACAGGAGAGGGTCAGTGAGGGTACAGGAGAGGGTCAGTGTGGGTATAGGAGAGGGTCAGTGAGGGTACAGGAGAGGGTCAGCGAGGGTACAGGAGAGGGTCAGTGAGGGTACAGGAGAGGGTCAGCGAGGGTACAGGAGAGGGTCAGTGAGGGTACAGGAGAGGGTCAGCGAGGGTACAGGAGAGGGTCAGTGAGGGTACAGGAGAGGGTCAGCGAGGGTACAGGAGAGGGTCAGTGAGGGTACAGGAGAGGGTTAGTGAGGGTACAGGAGAGGGTCAGTGAGGATACAGGAGAGGGTCAGTGTGGGTTCAGGAGAGGGTCAGTGTGGGTACAGGAGAGGGTCAGTGAGGGTACAGGAGAGGGTCAGTGTGGGTACAGGAGAGGGTCAGTGTGGGTACAGGAGAGGGTCAGTGAGGGTACAGGAGAGGGTCAGTGTGGGTACAGGAGAGGGTCAGTGTGGGTACAGGAGAGGGTCAGTGTGGGTACAGGAGAGGGTCAGTGTGGGTACAGGAGAGGGTCAGTGAGGGTACAGGAGAGGGTCAGTGAGGGTACAGGAGAGGGTCAGTGAGGGTACAGGAGAGGGTCAGTGAGGGTACAGGAGAGGGTCAGTGTGGGTACAGGAGACGGTCAGTGGCAGAGAGACTGCGTTGGAGAGAGTGGCTAAGCAGGGCACAGAATAGCCCAGCCCCTGGCTGACAGGCAGATACACCAATGAGCTCAGTGCTGGGAGACACTGTGCAAGTGTATCTGGAACCTGTCCAATCGTACAGGAGTTAATGGTGAATTATTATTGGCCCCTCCTTCTGGAGAGTGTTGCAGATTTCTATTCCATAGAATCATAGAAACCCTGCAGTACAGAAAGAGGCCCTTCGGCCCATCGAGTCTGCACCGACCACAATCCCCCCCAGGCCCTACCCTCCATATCCTTATATATTTTACCCACTAACCCTTCTAATCTACACATGTCAGGACACTAAGGGGAAATTGTAGCATGGCCAATCTTTGGACTGTGGGAGGAAACCGGAACACCTGGAGAAAACCCACGTGGATACGAGGAGAATGTGCAAACTCCACACAGACAGTGACCCCAGCCGGGAATCGAACCCAGGACCCTGGAGCTGTGAAGCAGTAGTGCTAACCCACTGTGCTACCGTGCCGCCCCACTTTGTGTTAACGATGTAGCTTCCTCATGTAGAATAAAGGGTTAACTCTACCGATAGCTACTGAGCATGTGCGTCAGGAGCCATGTCACCGTGACATCACTCACTGACTGTATCTCAGGGGCAGCTTTCACAATGTCTTATCTCACCCCCTCTGTAAATAGTTAGTGCGGAAAAAAATGCTAATTTGCACAATAGCCGTTGCCTCCAGCAAGCTCCTCGACAGTGAGAAGCTAATGACTCCAGACACGGTAACAGATCCTGGGGTGGAACCTTCCATCTTCACTCAAACTGACAAATCCCACCAAGGTCGACAGTCCTCTGCACGGTCCACCCCACTCCCCAACACCCACTGCGATTCCTGGGGCAGGCGGGACAGGAAAACTAACCCCACCCCCACCCCGGGCACCACCAGTCTCAATGTTTCTCCAGTTGGGTCATTTTAACGGATGGGAATCGGGAGATTGAGGATAAATATTTGTTTTACATCCAGCCTGACCTTACTTTTTATTTAAGTCAATGAAGAGTAAAACCACTCATTGGATTCGGACATAAGAACATAAGAAATAGGAGCAGGAGTAGGCCATCTGGCCCTTCGAGCCTGCCCCGCCATTCAATAAGATCATGGCTGATCTGTCGTGGCTCAGTTCCACTTTCCCGTCCATTCCCCATAACCCTTAATCCCTTCTCTTATCAAAAAACTCATCAACCCGCGTCTTAAAAATATTTAGCGAGGCAGCCTCCACCACTTCAACAGGCAGAAAATTCCAGAGATTCACCACCCTTTGAGTGAAGAAGTTCCCCCTCAACTCTGTTCTAAACCGCCCCCCCCCTTTATCTTGAGGCTGTGCCCCCTAGTCCTACTGTCTTTTTTGAGCGGGAAGAGTCTCTCCACCTCTATCCTATCCATCCCATTCATCATCTTATACGTCTCAATGAGATCTCCCCTCATTCTTCTAAACTCTAACGAGTACAAGCCTAGTTTATTCAGCCTCTCCTCATAGCTCAACCCCCTCCACTCCGGTATCAGCCTAGTAAACCTCCTCTGCACTCCCTCCAAGGCCAAAATATCCTTGCGTAAGTGCAGCGCCCAAAACTGCACACAGTACTCCAGCTGCGGCCTCACCAATGCCCTATACAGCTGCAGCAAGACCTCCCTACTTTTATATTTAATCCCCCTGCCTGCCTCGTTTCCATACCTGCCTCGTTCCTGCTGGGAAGCTCAGGTTACTGTTACTCCACAATGTTTACTCATCCCAGCTGGGTCACAGGGACTGAAGGTCCAGTTGCAGAAGGGGACAAATTTCACAGCGGAGCTAACACACGTTGGGACGTGCGTTGAAAACTTCAGGCTCAGAGAGTCATAGAATCATAAGAACATAAGAAATAGGAGCAGGAGTAGGCCATCTAGCCCCTCGACCCTGCCCCGCCATTCAATAAGATCATGGCTGATCTGATAGTGGTTCAGTTCCATTTACCCGCTTTCTCCCCATAACCCTTAATTCCCTTATTGATCAGAAATCTGTGACATCCATACAGTGCAGAAGGAGGCCATTCGGCCCATCCAGCCTGCACCGACCACATTCCCACCCAGGCCTTACCCCCATAGTCCTATGCATTTACCCTAGCTAATCCTCCTGACACTAAGGAGCAATTTAGCATGGCCAATCCACCTCACCCGCTCGTCTTTGGACCGTGGGAGGAAACTGGAGCATCTTGGAAGAAACCCATGCAGACACGGGGAGAATGTGCAGTCTCTACACAGACAGTGAGCCGAGGCTGGAATTGAACCCGGGTCCCTGGCACTGTGAGATGACAGTGCTAACCACTGTGCCACCGCACTGCCAATGTTAATGTGTAGCTGCTGGCAAAGTGCTTTTTAACCTGGAAACATTGTTGCCACCGTGGATTCATTAGGGGATAGGCTGGACACCAAACCGGGTGACCAATTCTCTGAGCGCTGAGCCTTCTGGCTCTCCAAATTTCTGCCACCCCTCTGGCGCAAGGCAGTGATAGTCACCATCATGGCAGCTGCCTGCCTTTCACTGCCATGCTCCAACAGGCATCTCCCCATAGAAACTTTAATTCCTAATTTACCACTGTTCCTGTTCCAAATGAGCAACGTTGCTCTTACAAGACTTAAAATTCCATAGTTAGCAACCATAAATATACTTGCTATAATTCAGGTAGACACTTCTGAAGCTTTCATAGGGTTCCAGAAGCCTGCTCAGCTACAAAACCAAGAGTACACATAAACCCCATCATCACTTGACCCTGTCAATCAGTTTAATCCAAAATCCTTAAGGAAACTTAAATAAACAAATGTCCATTCGCTCTACTTGAAATAATCACTTGCAAGGTTGAAATGAGTAATTATCCTAATTATCTCCCCCATTTCTAATTTGGTGTCGAGTTCACCTCCAGCTCAATTAGGGCATTAATATTTGAAGATTCTGTCATGTGGGTGACACAGACACAGCTCGGGGTTCGGACCTGTGACCTGCCCATACTCCGTCTTCCCAACCCCGTTTCAAAAATCAGCTAACTCCCTTGTTTGATGAGCTAACAGTAACACTTTGGCTGGTGTGATGATAATGCTGCAATGGATACGGCTATGGGAATTTTTTTTCTCTTACAGTTAAAGGGGAATGTTTAAAAATTCAGCTTTATGCAGGAGGCAGTTAGAACATAGAACATAGAACATAGAACATTACAGCGCAGAACAGGCCCTTCGGCCCACGATGTTGCGCCGACCAGTTACAAAACAATGACCCACTAGCCTAAACCAATCCCTTTTCATCCATAAACCTATCCACAGATCTTTTAAACGCCCCCAAACTAGGTGCATTTACAACTGCAGCTGGCAGGGCATTCCAATCCCTCACCACCCTCTGGGTAAAGAACCTACCCCTGACATCTGTCCTATAACTACCCCCCCTTAATTTAAAATCGTGCCCCCTCGTGTTAGCTTTCTCCATCCTAGGAAAAAGGCTATCACTATCTACCCTGTCTAAACCTCTAATCATCTTATATGTTTCAATGAGATCCCCTCTTAGCCGCCTTCTTTCCAGCGAAAACAACCCCAAATCTCTCAATCTCTCCTCATAGGATCTCCCCTCCATACCAGGCAACATCCTGGTAAACCTCCTCTGCACCCTCTAAACCTCCTCTGCACCCTTGGTATATCTGGCAGGAATGCAACTTAGATTTAGGGAAATAATTAGGATAATTACTCATTTCAACCTTGCAAATGATTATTTCAAGTAGAGCTAATGGACATTTGTTTATTCAAGTTTCCCTAAGGATTTCTGATTAAACTGATTGACAGGGTCATGTGATGATGTGGTTTATGTGTAGCTGAGCATGCTTCTGGAACCTTATCTCTATGAAAGCTTCTCAACTGTCTACATGCATTATAGCAAGTATATTTATGGTTGCTAACTGAATTAAAAGTGGAACTTTAAGTCTTGTAAGAGGAACGTTGCTCATTTGGAACTGAAACAATGATAAATTAGAAATTAAAGTTGTTTCCTTTTCATTTTTAAATATTGTTCAACTGTTAATAGTTACATTGCTTCATTTGTTGGAGTTGTCATAAAATCATAAAATCCTTACCGTGCAGAAAGAGGCCACTTAGACCATCGAGCCGATACTAACAACAATCTCACCCCATATCTATCCTCATAAGACCACATAATTACCCTGCTAATCCCCCGACACGAAGGGTCAATTTAGCATGACCAATCAACCTAACCCACACGTCTTTGGAGTGTGGGAGGAAAACAGAGCACGTGGAGGAAACCCACGCAGACACGGGGAGAATGTGCGAACCCGAGGTTGGAATTGAACGTGGGTCCCTGGTGCTGTAAGGTGGCAGTGCTAAACACTGTACCACCAGGCCAACCCACATTTATACTTAAACTGTGTTATTAAATAAAGTTTGTTTTACTATAAAAGATGCCTAATTTGCCAGTGGAATTACCCCTGGAGTGAAACATCTTTTCCTTACATTTGTGTCAAAATAGAGACATTATTGGGTCCAGTCTGGCATTGTAATGTAACTTGGCATTCCGGTCCAGGACCTAAACATTTACTCTGTCTCCTGGTTTGAAGATTTGAATCGTATTTGTTCCTCTATGGATTTCAGAGATACATTTGCTTTTCATGGAAGATAGCAACTTATTTCCATTGTTTGAGGGTCTACAATGAGGGGACACAGATACAAGAGATTTAGGACGGACAAGGGGGAGAAACCCATTGACAGATGAAGCAATGATAAAGCACTGCCAGTGTTAGTGATTGAGGCAAGACCATATCAACCTTTAGCCATTGGTTAGATAGGTAGCTGAATGAAGTGGGGAGTGGGTGAGTGAGTGTGAGGCGGTTAAAAGAATAAGGGAGCAGAATGAGGAGATGGGACTAGAGATAACTCCAACAAAAATTTGTTGTTAGTTAGTTACCTAGTTGGGGTAGAGTGCCCCCCTTTCATAGTACACGGGAGCACAGTGGTTAGCACTGCTGCTTCACAGCTCCAGGGTCCTGGGTTCGATTCCCGGCTCGGGTCACTGTCTATGTGGAGTTTGCACATTTTCCTCATATCTGCATGGGTTTCCTCCAGGTGCTCCGGTTTCCTCCCACTGTCCAAAGATGTGCGGGTTAGGTTGATTGGCCATGCTAAGAAATTGCCCCTTAGAGTCCAGGGATGCGTAGGTTAGAGGGATTAGTGAGTGGGAGATTGGGGATAGGGCCTGGGTGGGATTATGTTCGGTGCAGACTCGATGGGCCGAAGGGCCTCTTTCTGCACTGTAGGGTTCTATGATTCATGTCATAATTTCGGCTACGGATCTGGATTTTCAAAGTAACTTCATTGCAGTGTTAATGTAAGCTTGATTGTGACACTGATAAATAAACTTTAAATTTGTAATCAGTTTGTTTTACCTTTCCTTGAGATCCTTCAGGTTAGACACGGATTTCCCTGTGACCTACAGACAAACACAGAGATAGTTCTAAGAACCACAAACTCCTGTCTGAATCACCAGTGATCCGGTTGATTCCAGCAAGACTCCGAATCCATTGGTCATTGTATCAAATCTTGCTTTTCACCTGCAGGTTTTGGAAATGCACAGACAGTTGTCAACAGCACCTGACAGAACAATATCCCCACGGTGAGTTACCCTTCAGAAAAATAAAAACCTGTTAGAGATAAAGAAAGAAAATCTGGTGAAAGATGGAATAAAGCAGAGAGAGGAAGTGAGGATTCTTGCCTTGGTGTGAAAGGGAGGGGAGAGATCATCACATTCTAGCCTTTATGAGCCAGGATAATTCCCTATCCATAACATCCTGTCATTTTCACACACATCAGCATCACAGAAACTCACACCCCACAGTACCTATGCCAGTAATCTGTCATAGGCACAGCCTATTCCTGATACACAAACACATTGGCAAAGGATTCCTGAGCAACGCCAGCCAGAACCAGTCTTCAGGGTGGCACAGAGGTTAGCACTGCTGTCTCATAGCGCCAGGGACACAGGTTTGATTCCCGGCTCGGGTCACTGTCTGTGTGGAGTCTGCACATTCCGCCCGTGTCTGCGCGGGTTTCCTCCAGGTGCTCCGGTTTCCTCCCACAGTCTGAAAGACGTGCTGGTTAGGTGCATTGGCCGTGCTAAATTCTCCCTCAGTGTAACCCAAACAGGTGTCGGAGTGTGGCGACTGGGGGATTTTCACAGTTATTTAATTGCAGCGTTAATGTAACCCTACTTGTGACTGACAAAAACACTTCTAAAAAACTTAAAACCAGTTCAACAACAGCAACTTGCATCTATCAACCGTCCTTAATGCTGAACGGGAAGGTAATCCGAATAAACCTAACGCAGAGACACAGGAGGAGATGTTAGAACAGATGACCCAAATGTTTCATCAGGTTTAAAGGAGGGTCTTACAGAAGGTGCAGTGGGCAAAGAGACTCATAGAAGAAATTCCTGGGTCTGAGGCTGAGGGGAAAAATCAGCGATGGTGAAGGCGATGGGTGTGGGGGCTGAGGAAGAGTTTCTGACTCTGTGGCCAGCTGTCGCTTATTTAGTTTTTTAAAATTATTTTACTTATTAGTCGCAAGTAGGCTTACATTAACACTGCAATGAAGTTATTGTGAAAATCCCCTAGTTGCCACACTGTGGGCGGCACGGTAGCACAGTGGGTTAGCACTGCTGCTTCACAGCTCCAGGGTCCTGGGTTCGATTCCCAGCTCGGGTCACTGTCTGTGTGGAGTTTGCACATTCTCCTCGTGTCTGCGTGGGTTTTCTCCGGGTACTCCGGTTTCCTCTCACAGTCCAAAGATGTGCGGGTTAGGTTGATTGGCCATGCTAAGAAATTGCCCCTTAGTGTCCAGGGATGTGTAGATTAGAGGGATCAATGGGTAAAATATGTAGGGATATGTGGGTAGGGTCAGGGTGGGATTGTGTTCAGTGCAGACTCGATGGGCCTAAGGGCTTCTTTCTGCACTGTGGGGTTCTATGATTCTATGTGCGGGTACACCGAGGGAGAATTTAGCATGGCCATTGCATCTAACCAGCCTGTCTTTGGACTGTGGGAGGAAACCCATGCAGACACGGGGAGAACATACAGACTCCACACAGACAGTGACCCAAGCTGGGAATTGTACTCGAGTCCCTAGTACTGTGAGGCAGTGGTGCTAACCACTTTGCCAGTGTGCATCTTACTCCTTTAATTGGACTTCTCAACCATCTCAGAACTCTTTGAAGTGGAACGGAAACAAGTCATCCTCAGTCCCAGGGCACTGCCTAAGAAGAAAGACACCCAGCACTCTCCCTCCAAGTGTTAGAGAATGATGCAGAGTGCTGTGAGACACCACTTCAATGCTGCTGCGAAGATATTCCATCAAGAATGGATTCAGATATATCAGACAATCAGAACGAAGCTTTATCTGGATTTTTTTCAGCTAATTTAGTTTCCCCTTGAGGTTGTGAACTCAAGCATCGTCCGAGATTCCTCCATCATTACAAAACCTTAGACCCCCTCTGCTGGCATTCCATATATTACAGACTGCTCCCCTCGCTGTTACATTTTTATTTCTTGTTTTCTGAGAAAGATTGCGATATTTAGTAGATTATTTTTAACCAGAGTGTTATTGTAGGACATGTAATAGTCCATCAGAAACAGTGTCGGGGTGGGGGAGGGGGCAGAATCCAATAAATATTTTAAAAGGAGATGGGTGAATGAATGGGAATAGAAAAAGGATGAAGTATTTGATTTGATTTGGTTTGATTTATTACTGTCAGATATACTTACAGTTGAGTGTTGTTCCTTGCAAACTATACAGAAAAAATATACTGCTCATAGAGAAGGAAAGGAGAGAGTGTGCAGAATGTAGTGTTACAGTCATAGCAAGGGTGTAGAGAAAGGTCAACTTAATGCGAGGTGGGTCCATTCAAAAGTCTGACAGCAGCAGGGAAGAAGCTGTTCTTGAGTCGGTTGGTACGTGACCTCAGACTTTTGTATTTCTTTCCCAATGGAAGAAGGTGGAAGAGAGAATGTCCCGGGCTCCTGGGGTCCTTAATAATGCTGGCTGCTGAGGCAGTGGCAAACGTAGACAGAGTCAACGGCTGGGAGGCTGGTTTGAGTGATAAATTGGGCTACATTCACGAAGGGGAGGGGTAGATGAGTAGGACTGAGGGGAAAGGTCTTATAAAGAGCTCGCAGAGCGACAATGAGCCAAATAGTTTCCTTCTTGCGTTGTAAATTTCGATAATTCTCTTTCATAGTCTCTGTCATAAACTTCAAAAGAAAGAATGAGGATCCTGTCTACATTTCCCCAATCAGTTATTCATTCACAGCATGTGCAGGGCTCACATTTGCTACTTAGCTCTGCCTGACCTTTAGAAATTGGTGAGCCACCTTCTCGAATCACTGCACTCCACCTGGAGAGCTTCCCAGGACTTTGACTCAGCGAGGATGAAGTAATGGTGATATATTTCCCAGATTCGGAATGTGACTTGGAGGGGGAACTGGGTGGGTGATAGTGTGGCTGGGCCTTCGGCAGCAGGGTGGCGATGATGAGGGGAGAGCAGCGAGCATCAGAACCAGGAGCAGGAGTCGGTCATCCGGCCCCTCGAGCCCGCTCCGCCATTCAATAAGATCATGGCTGATCTTGTCAACTCCACTTACCCGCCCGCTCACCATAACCCTTAATTCCTTTACTGTTCAAAACTGCAGCAGACGACGGTGCAGAGGGACCTCGGGGTCCTTGTGCATGAGTCGCAAAAACCCAGCTTGCAGGTGCAGCAGGTGGTCAGGAAGGCGAATGGGATGCTGGCCTTCATAGCGAAGGGGATTGAATATAAAAGCAGGGAGGTCTTGCTGCAGCTGTATAGGGCATTGGTGAGGCCGCAGCTGGAGTACTGTATGCAGTTTTGGGCGTCACACCTGCACAAGGATATTTTGGTCCTGGAGGGAGTGCAGAGGAGGTTTACTAGGCTGATACCGGAGTTGAGGGGATTGAGCTATGAGGAGAGGCTGAATAAATTAGGCTTGTACTCGTTAGAGTTTAGAAGAATGAGGGGAGATCTCATTGAGACGTATAAGATGATGAATGGGATGGATAGGATAGAGGTGGAGAGACTCTTCCCGCTCAAAAAAGACAGTAGGACTAGGGGGCACAGCCTCAAGATAAAGGGGAGGCGGTTTAGAACAGAGTTGAGGAGGAACTTCTTCACTCAAAGGGTGGTGAATCTCTGGAATTCTCTGCCCGTTGAAGTGGTGGAGGCTGCCTCGCTAAATATTTTTAAGAAACGGGTTGATGGGTTTTTGATAAGAGAGGGGATTAAGGGTTATGGGGAGAGGGCGGGAAGGTGGAGCTGAGCCACGACAGATCAGCCATGATCTTATTGAATGGCGGGGCAGGCTCGAAGGGCCAGATGGCCTACTCCTGCTCCTATTTCTAATGTTCTTATGTTCTTAGCCTCAACTGCTTCACTGGGCAGGGAATTCCATAGGTTCACAACCCTTTGTGTGAAGAAATTCCTCCTCAATTCAGTCCCAGCGGGTGGTGAGAGATTGGAATGCCCTGCCTGCTGCAGTTGTAAATGCGCCTAGTTTGGGGGCGTTTAAGAGATCTGTAGATAGGTTTATGGAGGGAAAGGATTGGTTTAGGCTAGTGGGTCATTGTTTTTGTAACTGGTCGGTGCAACATCGTGGGCTGAAGGGCCTGTTCTGCGCTGTAATGTTCTATGTCCTATAAAGATACATCTGATCCCCCTTATTTTGAGGCCATGCCCCCTAGTTTACCCATCAGTGGAAACAACTTCTCTGCTTCTATCTTATATGTAACCTTCAGAATCTTATATGCTTCTATAAGGTCAGCTCCTGTACCCACCCACCAGGAGTTGTGCCCTTGGCAAGCTGTTGGGCAGTGCCAGGTGCCATGAGATAGGACAGAAAGCAGCAAGGGCAGGTCCAGGGCTTGTGAGCGGCAGTCTGGCAGCAGCAAAGGCAATAAAGAAGGCGATGTTACTGACCGGGGATCACTGCCCGTATTGTCAGTTACTGCTGGGACTGCTGGGACTTTGGCCAAATCAGGGAGACAGATTGACACGGGTGGACACACACCCACGGCACCGAACTAATATCTGGAGGGCAACCTCAGCAGAGCTCTCCCAGAAGGGGGTTACTCGATGCTAGACATCTGGATGATGTGCGGGCGGGCAGCCCACTTACTGGTATAGAGGAGCCTGAAGGGTCACAGTGATGTAGTGTGGGATGGGGAATCCTAGGAAAATGCGCGTCAGGGATCCAGTGGAGGCGCAGTTAGATCCAATGTGAGGAGACATAAGAAATACGAGCAGGAGTAGGCCATCTAGCCCTTGGAGCCTGCCCTGCCATTCAATAAAATCATGGCTGACCTGAAGTGGATCAGTTCCACTTTCCCGCTTTCTCCCCATAACCCTTAATTCCCTTATCGATCAGAAACCTATTTACCCGTGACTTAAATGTATTCAGCGAGGCAGCCTCCACCACTTCAACGGGCAAAGAATTCCAGGGATTCACCACCCTTTGAGTGAAGAAGTTCCTCCTCAACTCCAATCTATCTTGAGGCTGCGCCCTCTAGTTCTGCTGTCCTTTCTAAGCGGGAAGAATCTAACTACCTCTACCCTATCCATCCCCTTCGTTATCTGTCTATCAGAAACCTATCTACCCGTGACTTAAATATATTCAGCAAGGTAGCCTCCACCACTTCAATGGGCAGAGACTCACCACCCTTTGAGTGAAGAAGTTCCTCCTCAACTCTGATCTAAACTGCACCCTCCCTTATCTTGAGGCTGTGCCCTCTAGTTCTGCTATCCTTTCTAAGCGGGAAGAATCTCTCTACCTCTACCCTATCCATCCCCTTCGTTATCTTATATGTTTCTATAAGATCCCCCCCTCAGCCTTCTGAACTCCAATGAGTACAGACCCAGTCTATTTAGTCTCTCTTCATAGTCTAACCCCCTCATCTCCGGTATCAGCCTAGGGAACCTCCTCTGCACTCCCTCCAAGGCCAATATATCCTTGCGCAAGTGCGGCGACCAAAACTGCACACAATACGCCAGCTGCGGCCTCACCAATGCCCTATACAGCCGCAGCAAGACCTCCCTGCTTCTATATTCTATCCCAACTCCAGGAGACCAACTCTAGAGCAGGAAGGAAACACCGAGACGTCAGGCAGGGAGGTTAATCAATGCTGCTGGAGACTTGCCCTATTTAGGTCCTCATGTGGCCTTGCCAGCACAGAACCTGGGTGCTATTGAACGTGCCACATTGCAGGAACTGCCAAGATCACCTGGAGGCAATGCTGAATATCATCGCAACTTGTACCATCTGCCCAGATCAGTGAAGAGAATCCCACCACCAATGTGGACTGAAATACATTCACTGTCATAGCTCCATTGAAAGTGCTGATCACATGACTGCTCAGTACATTGTCTCCGTGTGATATGTCCATTTCCCAGGAGAGGAACTCTCAAGCAGGGAGGGTGTAGCAGGTTTCTGGCAGCAGGTGGCGATGCTGGGGGAGAGCAGCAAGTGGTTAGCCTCTGTGGACTCCTTTCCTGCAGGGAGCAGTGTCTTTGGCGAGCTGAGTGGTTGGGCCAGATGTCATGAGATGATGGAGAAGGCAGCAAGATAAGCCTAAGACTTTTGAATGGTGATGTATCAGAAGCCACCAGGAAGGGGAATAGGAGGCTGAGTCAGGCTGGTTGGGAGCACCCCTGAGAGGTCCTCATGGAGAGAGAAAGGACTAGACTGGACTGCAGCCAAGCGCTGGAGAAGTAGATCATGTCTCATTAACTTGGTTATGTTTTTTGAGGAGGTGACAAGAATGATTGACAAGGGAAGGGCTGTAGATGTTGCCTATATGGACTTTAATAAAACATTTGAACAAGGCCCCTCATGGCAGGCTGGTGCAAAAGGTTACATCATACGGGATCAGGGGTGAACTAGCTAGATGGATTCAGACCTGGATTGGCCATAGGAGTAGAGATGCCGGCGTTGGGCTGGGGTAAACACAGTAAGAAAGGATGTCCCGAGGCATGGTACGTTGGGGAGACCATGCAGACGCTAAGACAACGGATGAATGAACATCGCTCGACAAACACCAGGTAAGACTATTTCCTACTTGTTGGTGAACACTTCAGCAGTCATGGGAATTCAGTCTCTGATCTTTGGGTAAGCATTCTCCAAGGCGGCCTTCACGACACACAACAGCGCAGAGTCGCTGAGCAGAGACTGATAGCCAAGTTCCGCACACATGAGGACGGCCTCAACCGGGACCTTGGGTTCATGTCGCACTATCTGTAACCCCCATGACTTGCCTGGGCTTGTAAAGTCTCTCTTACTGTCCTGTCTGGAGACAATACACATCTCTTTAACCTATGGTAATGCTATCTCCACTCACACTGTCTGCATCTTTAAGACTTGAATAGCAGGTTAGCTGCACAGACTTGCATTCTAATCAGTATTCTGTAAACTGTATGTGCCTTTATATGCCTTTCTCTGATCAGAACCTTCCACACGCCTGATGAAGGAACACCGTTTCCGAAAGCTTGTGGGGTTACTATCAAATAAACTGGTTGGACTTAAACCTGGCGTTGAGAGAATTCTTACTGTGATTGGCCATAGAAGACAGAGGGTAATGGCGGAAGGGTGTTTTTCTGAATGGAGATCTGTAACTAGAGATGTTCTGCAGGAATCAGTGCTGGGACCTCTGTCTGTAATATATATAAATGACTTGGAAGGAAACCTAGCTGGTCTGATTAGCAAGTTTGCGAATGATGCTAAGATTGCAGATAGTGATGAAGAGAATACAGCAGAATGCAGATAGGCTGCAAAATTGGACAGAGAAATGGCAGATGGAATTTAATCCAGACAAATGTGTGGTGATGCATTTTGGTAGATCCAGTTCAAGTGGGAGCTATAAAATAAATGGCAGAACCATCAGGAGCATAGACACACGGAGAGATCTGGGAGTACAGGTCCTTAATAGTGGCAGCACAGTTGGAAAAGATAGTGAAGAAAGCATATGGCGTACTTGCCTTCATCAGACAGGGTAATGAGTATTTGTGTTGAGAAATTATGTTACAGTTATATAAAAAGTTGGTTAGGCCACATTTGGAATACTGTGTCCAATTCTGTTTGCCGCACTACCATGGAGGCTTTGGAGGGAGTATGGAAAAGGTTTGCCAGGAGGTTGCCTGGTATGGAGGGTATGGAGGGCAACATGACAGCTCAGAGACTATCTCTGTTGCTGTGCAGACACATGGAGTTGGGCCTGTGTCCGTGGGAGTTTGCGCGTTCTCCCCGTGGTTGCGTGGGTTTCCTCCGGGTGCTCCGGTTTCCTCCCACATCCCAAAAATGTGCTTTTAGGCTGATTGATTGGGTAACAAATTGCCCCTATATTGGACCTCCCTGATCCTCACACATTAGACATAGACTAAAATCATGAATAGGTCACTGACCATGGGACGGCGGCACGGGCTCGTTGGGCCGAAGGGCCTGTTTCCCGTGCTGTGTTGTTCGTTGTTCTATTAGCTATGAGGAGAGATTGAATAAACTGGGATTGTTCTCCCTGGAAAGACGGCGGCTGAGAGGGTAACCTGATAGAAGTTTATAAAATTATGAGGGGCAGAGATAAGGTGAACAGTTTTCCCGGGGCAGAAATGACATCTACAAGGGGAAATAAGTTCAAGGTAAAGAGGGAAAGGTTAATTGGAGATGTGCAGGGGAAGGTTTTTAAACAGAGAGGGGTGGGAGCCTGGAATGCAGATCTTTGGAATTCTCTACCCCAGAGAGCTCAGTGATTGAAGATGGAGTTTGATAGATTGTTAGATATTAAACGAATTGAGTGATATGTGACAGAGAGGAAAGGTAGAGTTGAGATAGAAATTCAGGTTGAATGATGGAGCGGGGTGAAGGCTGAATGGCCTACTCCCCACAACTACTTCTTATATTCTGCCGCAATCCCACACTTACCTCATAGAATTTCATACAATCCCTACAGTGCAGAAGGAGGCCATTCAGCCCATCGAGCCTGTACCGACAACAGTCCCACCCAAGCCCTATCCCCAGAACCTCACATATTTTTCCCACTAATCCTCTAACCTATGCATCCTGGGACACCAAGGGGCAACTTAGCCTGGCCACTCAATCTAACACACACATCTTTGGGCTGTTGGAAGAAAGCAGAGCACCCGAAGGATACCCACGCAGACACGGGGAGAATGTGCAAACTCCACACACAAGACCCAAGCCGGGAATCGAACCCTGGATCCTGGCGCTGTGAGGCAGCAGTGCTAACCACCGTGCCGCCCACACATTTATCTAATCCACTCAGTAGGACAGGGGGACACCCTATTGTACACTATACATGATTTGACATTTCATTGACTGAAGTGTGAAATCAGATGGGGGTTTTAACACAGACAATAAACTCCTGTCCCTGTGATTTGGTTCTGGTTAGGGGGCGGTTCTGCTCCCTGACCTACCCCTGCAATCGAAGCACTCGGCAGCTCGAGGAAGGACTCAGAAGGCCTCAGCGGGGGCGGACGATGTGAGTCCAGCTTCCAGTCCTGCCTTTAGCACCGGCGAGTCTGACTAATGCAACATTATCCATTAGAACACCCAGCAAGTCAGGCGGAAAATCAAATGAAGGTTGTTCTCTGAGTGAGTGATCATGTCAGCTCCACTATATGCTTTTGGAAACGTTCAGACGTGATGCTGGTAATTGCTGCGGGAATGAGAGACATAATACAGTGATCACAACTGATTTAAACACATTCAGGTTCCACCATCTGAAGGGTATTTCCCTCCACGAGGGAATTCTCAAGGAATCTGATGTATCCAGGCGACAAGAGTAGAGAGGAGCAGATCTGGCTCCCATTTAAGAACATAAGAACATAAGAACATAAGAAATAGGAGCAGGAGTAGGCCATCTGGCCCTTCGAGCCTGCCCCGCCATTCAATAAGATCATGGCTGATCTGTCGTGACTCAGCTCCACCTTCCCGCCCTCTCCCCATAACCCTTAATCCCTTCTCTTATCAAAAACCCATCAACCCGTTTCTTAAAAATATTTAGCGAGGCAGCCTCCACCACTTCAACGGGCAGAGAATTCCAGAGATTCACCACCCTTTGAGTGAAGAAGTTCCTCCTCAACTCTGTTCTAAACCGCCCCCCCCTTTATCTTGAGGCTGTGCCCCCTAGTCCTACTGTCTTTTTTGAGCGGGAACAGTCTCTCCACCTCTATCCTATCCATCCCATTCATCATCTTATACGTCTCAATGAGATCTCCCCTCATTCTTCTAAACTCTAACGAGTACAAGCCTAGTTTATTCAGCCTCTCCTCATAGCTCAATCCCCTCAACTCCGGTATCAGCCGAGTAAACCTCCTCTGCACTCCCTCCAGGAGGAAAAACCCTTCTCGCCACTCATTTGCAACTTGCCCAGTCTGCCTTCAGCCTATCGCCTTCTTGGCCCCCTAAAGTTTAAAATTTATTCATTAGAGCAGGCTTACATTAACACTGCAATGAAGTCACTGTGAAAATCTCCCAGTTGCCACACTCCGGCGCCTGTTCGGGTTACACTGAGGGAGAATTTAGCACGATCAGTGCACCCTAACCTGCACGTCTTTCGGACTGTAGGAAGAAACTGGAGCACCCAGAGGAAACCCACGCAGACACGGGGAGAATGTGTGGACTCCACACAGACAGTGACCCAAGTCGGGAATCGAACCCGGGTCCCTGGCGCTGTGAGGCCACTGAGTGCTAACCACTGTGCCACCATGCACAGATGTCTCCTGGTATGGCCAGATACTAGCAGAGTGATTTGTGTGCTTGTTCTCTCTAGAGCGAGTCTGCCATCAGTCCACACACCGCTGATGAGAGCGCAGACCCGGTGGGCAGGTCATGTCATCCATATGTCATGATCTTATTGAATGGCGGGGCAGGCTCGAAGGGCTAGATGGTCTACTCCTGCTCCTATTTCTTATGTCAGACAAGCGCATATCCAAGCACACCCTTTTTGGGGAACTCTCTGCTGACAGACACTCGCATGGAGGGCAGAAGAAACATTTCAAAGACACACTCAAGACCTCCCTGAAGCTGCTTGACTTAGACATGACCACCTGGGAAATGCTGGCGCAAAACTGCTCTACCTGGCACTGCCTCATCCACAAAGGCTGTCAAGCTCACAAAGCGAGGGGCATTGCTGAACAGAGTTTAAGTGCAAGCTGCACAAGTCCAGAGCCACCAGCGCCATAACTACAGCGTCTGCGCAAATCTATCCAATATGTGCCAGGACATTCCATGCCCGGATTGGCCCCGATCAGTCATCCTCGGACACACTGCAACCAGCCTCAAAATGACTAGTGGTGTCGAGGTCCTCATCAATGACGATGGACAAACAACATTGAAATCTCCTGGGTATGGCCAGACACCAGCAGAATGATTCGTGTGCTCTGTCCCAGCTATCTAACCTCCAAGTCAGAAGATTGTGAGTTCAAGATCCACTCTAAAGTTTTTGAGTAGCTAATCCTGGCTCTCACTGCAGTGCAGTACTTAGTGAGTGCAGCACTGTCAGAGATGCCATCTTCCAGATGAGATGCTAAACTGATGCCCCATCTACCCTCGTAGGTGGGCATAAAGGCTCCCACCGTGTTATTTTGAACAAGACAAGAGTGTTCTCGCCATTGTCCTGGCCAATATTTATTCCACAGTAAATAATTGAAACAAATGATCTTGTCTGTATCGTGTGAATCCAGCTGTAAAATATCTGCACATTTTGATCTTCCACTATTTCTGTTTTTTAATTATTTATAAAGAACAGTTTTCAGTCTAAAATGCATTAGAATTGTAGAATCTCTGCAGCGCAGAAAAAGACCATTCAGCCCATCTAGCTCACTCTGCCACACCGTGCTACCCCATGAATTATCTTGTCATTGCTACATTGCTCTTTGAGGGAGTTTGCTTTAAGCAAATTGGTTGCCACATCGCGCACGTCACACCAGCGATTACTTTTCAAAGGACTTCATGAGCTGTAATGTTCTTTGAGGTGCCCAGTGAAAGGCGCTACATAAATTCAGTCTTTCTTTCTTGGAATGTTTTGAAGATTTGTTTTTAAAGATGAGCGGTGTGGAATAGTCCGTGTGATTTGGTACTCATCAAAATGACCTGATAAATAGGATTGTCCTCTTTGGTTTAACTGACACTTAACGTGTTTAAATAACCCTGATCATTATTTCATGCCTCCATTGACAATTTGTTAATTGTTTGTTTGCGGATAGCCCACTTTGTGTGTGGCCATCACTTTATTTCATTTCCATATGTACCTATCATCTCAGCAGCCCGGAAGTAAACTTCTCAACTATCTATGATCCCTGTATTAAGATGAGATGGTTTGATATCAGTATGTATGCTTTGTTTAAAATATAATTTTTAACTCCACACCAGTTCTGTCCTCTCATTTTATGATAAGCTTTGTACATTAAGCTAATATTTTGGATTGTTAATAAAATCATTGGGTGGGATTTATCCCCCATTAGAGTAAGTGCACCACAGAAAGCATTCTTTCTGGTTGTATCACAGCTTGGTATGGCTCCTGCTCTGCCCAAGACTGCAAGGAACTAGGAAACTAGCCTCCCATCCATTGATTCTGTCTGCACATCCTCGCTGCCTCGGCAAAGCAGCCAGCATAATTAAGGACCCCACACGCCTCGGGCATTCTCTCTTCTACCTTCTCCCACTGGGAAACATAGAAAAACTACAGCACAATACAGGCCATTCGGCCCCCAAAGTTGTGCCGTACATGTCCCTACCTTAGAGATTACTAGGCTTACCTGTAACCCTCTATCTTACTAAATTCCATGCACTTATCTAAAAATCTCTTAAAAGACCCTATTGAATCTGCAAAAAGATACGAAATTCTGAGGTGCCAAACCAACCGACTCAAGAACAGCTTCTCCCCCATCAGACTTTTGAATGGACCTACCTTGCATTAAGTTGATCTTTCTCTACACCCTAGCTATGATTGTAACACTACATTCTGCACCCCCTTGTTTCCTTCTAAAGGTACTGTGTGCTTTGTTCGTACAGTGCGCAAGCAACAATACTTTTCACTCTAGTACATGCGACAATAATAAAATTAAATCAAGTGCAGTTTTTTACATGGGAAAAGCAACTTTCCCCCTTTGGACAGCAATGCTGGGATTTTATGCCTGATTGTCTCTTTAAAGATTCATCAACTGGAAACAGGTCATGTAGCCAGAGGATGGACTGTGATTCACCCTCTCTGTCATAACCCATACGCATCCTTACTCCAGGCACCATCTTAACCCTGCATCCACACACACGCACATTATCAATCCATTACCAACGCAGTGATGCCTTACCCTCAGTATAACGTGCACCTTTGCATCTTGACAACACACATTGCAAGTTTTTGCCCCCATCTTCTGATACCTGCAGCCCAGGACTGCACCAGGGGAGATATGCCCCCCAGAAGCAGGAAGAGTACAGTTCCCCATGCTTAGTGGTGCCTCACTGGGTCACCTTCAAGTCCACGGTGATCCCTACCCTGGGGATGGCCATGGGAGGTGGAACAAGATCAGCAGCCTGACTCAGGAGAAGGTGTGTGTGACAGTGACCACCTCAGCCCACAGGAGAACAGAGAGACGGTGTCGCACACAATGGAATGATTTCATCCACGCAGCCAGGGTGCGTCAACCTCCTCACCCCTCAACTCACACTCTCTCAAGCCCCTCGTTAACTCGCAGGATAACTGTCCACAGGGATCTGCACACACATACTGCCAGCACAAGGAACATTTCCGCTTGAAATAACACTTCAGAGGCCAGTGTTCCGTCACCAATTTACAAATCCATTTATTTGCAAACTTATCGCCACTCTTAAGAGTGCTTCGGGTACACAGTCAGAATCCAGAGGCCTAGTAACATTCCTCAATATATACACAGGTGAGATTCCCGGATTGGGCAAGTGATGATTTCCTCAATCAGGGAGCTCGTACTCCAAGTCGCTTGCCTCATGGGCCTCCTTGAGGTCATTACACCACTCACACTGCCACGCGCATCCTGACATCCCCTCCTGGATAGGTTGTCTCCTCACCTTGTACATGGCTCCACTCAGTACCCACAAGGGAGCTATCCTAATCATCCACCTTTGCATGCTTCCTGCTCTCACTCTCCATCAATCTTCCTGCCGAGGAAGAGGGAGAGGTCCCAGGATGGAGGCAGGATGCCAATGGTCAGGTTCCTCGCCCAGTGCACCTGGTCAGAGAGGACTGGCACAGTGCCCGTGGTGATGGTGAGCTCAGCAGTACACACCCACATGAGGACCTTGCACCAGCTGATCCTTCAGGCAGTGAGAGTGTGGATGCGATGCTATATCCAGGGTGCTGCACTAATTATCTCTACAGTCTTTTACAGACACCAGAGCCAAGGCACACTGGGAACCAACCATTGATTTCCAAAGACGTGAGGGTTTCGAGGACTCATTTGTAGAAGATCTGTCACAACACTCTCTCACTCACACCCTTCATGTTGTGTGCAACCATCTCACCAGAGTGTGTGCCTCTTTCTCAATCCATTACCAACACAGTGATGCCTTACCCTCAGTCATAACGTGCACCTTTGCATCTCGACAACACACATTGCAAGATCTTTCTGTCCAGACCCAGAGGCAGTTTTTGCCCCCATCAGTCTTGTGGGTTGTTGGCTCAATGAGACTATATCCACTAAGCTGACCAGTAAGTGTGTGCCATCTCAGTGAGCCAGTCCTCTGTCCCTCATTGGCACAATTCTATCCTGGTGCTCAAAGCTACACTTTTGTGTATTGGAATTGTCTGCAGGAGTGATCTGTCCTAGTCCCTCCATGCAGACGCTATAATTAAGAAAGCCCACCAACGCCTCTACTTTCTCAGGAGACTAAGGAAATTCGGTATGCCCACTACCACATTCAACAGCTTCTACAGATGTAGCATAGAAAGCATTCTTTCTGGTTGTATCACAGCTTGGTATGGGCTCCTGCTCTGCCCAAGACCGCAAGAAGTGACAAAGGGTCGTGAATGTAGCCCAATCCATCACGCAAACCAGCCTCCCATCCATTGACTCTGTCTACACTCCCTGCTCCCTCGGAAAAGCAGCCAGCATAATCAAGGATCCCACACGCCCCGACATACGCTCTTCCACATTCTTCCATTGGGAAAAAAATACCAAAGTCTGAGGACACGTACCGACCAACCCAAGAACAGCTTCTTTCCTGCTGTCATCAGGCTTTTGAATGGATCTACCTCACATTAAGTTGGTCTTTCTCTACACCCTAGCTATGACACTACATTCTACACCCTCTCCTTTCCTTCTCCATGATGGTATGTTTTGTCTGTAAAGCGTGCAAGAAACAATACTTTTCACTATATGTTAATACATGTGACAATAATAAATCAGCTCAAAGGTATAGATATCAGAGGTGATGCTTGTGAATGGGGACAGGAATGGGGATGTATAAACACTGAAGGTATTGGTGTGTGTAAATACTGAAGATGATACTTCAATATTGAAACAGTAGATTCCCCATCCACCTGTAGGTGTCTCCCCTGACCAGCGCATTGCTCTATGTTCTGTAATCACCCTGGTATTCCAGCTTCATGAAGCTTCTTTAAGATTAACCCCTCTACATACTGTTCCTATCTGAACCCACCTACATCGTCCAAATGGGAGTTCAGGATAACTTTTCAAACCACAGTTTTTCTGCTGAATTTGAAAAATTTTCAGTTTTCTCTAGATTAATGAATCGTACTAAACTCATGCTGCACCAGCCTAGAGAATGTGTAGCAGGATCTTTACTCTGTATTTAACCCCGTGCTGTACCTGTCCTGGGAGTGTTTGATGCCACCTTTAATGTTTGACCCACCTTTAATGTTGATACACCTGCTCAATACTGTCCCCACACCATCTGCTTTAACAATTACCGCCCCCCCCCCCGATAGAATCATAGAAAACCTACAGTGCAGAGCAGGCCATCAGCTGGAACTCGCCCACCATGGAATCAGCGGGGGCGAGGGTCCGACAACGGACATCTCCGTTGACGTCGGATGGAAATTTCTGGTCTCAGCCAAGCAAGGCCGAAAAATCCGGCCCCACCGAGTCTGCACCAACTCTCTGACAGAGAATCATACCCAACCCACATAACTCCTGGGTCAAAGGATAAGGAGGGGGGAAATGGTTATCCGTTTGGATGATCAGCTATGATCTACTGAATGGTGGGGCGGGCTCGAAGGGCCAAATGGCCTACTCAGCATAGAACCCTACAGTGCGGAAACAGGCCCTTCGGCCCATCGAGTCTGTACCGAACACAATCCCACCCAGACCCTATCCCCATATCCCTACACATTTTACCTGCTAATCCCTCTAACCTACACATCCCAGGACACTAAGGGGCAATTTTAGCATAGCCAATGAACCTAACCCGCACATCTTTGGACTGTGGGAGGAAACCGGAGCACCCGGAGAAAACCCACACAGACACGAGGAGAATGTGCAAACTCCACACAGGCAGTGAACCCGAGCCGGGAATCGAACCCAGGACCCTGGAGCTGTGAAGCAGCAGTGCTAACCACTGTGCTACCGTGCCGCCCTCCTCCTATTTTCTGTGTTTGTACGCCCAGCTCTGTGCGAAATAGTTTGATGATAGTTTTGGGTCTGTATCAGATTGCCAGGCTCCTGTGTCATGTTGCCAGTGATGGAGCCAGAATGAGCACTCGTTCATTACTACAGTGCCTTGCTGCCAAGACTCCGACAAAGACTGTTGCTCTGGCTGATGTTAATCTGGTGCGGAGAGGTCACTGTTGGACTGGGATAAACAGTCAGAAGTCTCACAACACCAGGTTAAAGTCCAACAGGTTTATTTGTAGCAAACGCCACCAGCTTTGGGAACTGGTTGCTCCTTCGTCAGGTGGGCTGACCACATCGTGCACAGGTGAAACACAGACTTTTTTTTTATAGAACCCTACAGAGCAGAAACAGGCCCTTCGGCCCATCGAGTCTGCACCGAACACAATCCCACCCAGACCCTATCCCCATATCCCTACACATTTTACCTGCTAATCCCTCTAACCTACACATCCCAGGACACTAAGGGGAAATTTTAGCATAGCCAATGAACCTAACCCGCACATCTTTGGACTGTGGGAGGAAACCGGAGCACCCGGAGAAAACCCACGCAGACACGAGGAGAATGTGCAAACTCCACACAGACAGTGACCCGAGCCGGGAATCGAACCCAGGACCCTGGAGCTGTGAAGCAGCAGTGCTAACCACTGTGCTACCGTGCCACGAGCAACAAGAAATAAGACCCCAGTGTATAGAACAAGGTGAAGACAAACTCCATTCAAACACATTCTCAGCTATGTGGAGGTCAAACTAGTATCGGGCAAACTTGGCATGAAACCAGTGCCCACCTACATCGTCCAAATGGGAGTTCAGGATAACTTTTCAAACCACAGTTTCTCTGCTGAATTTGAAAAATTTTCAGTTTTCTCTAGATTAATGAATCGTACCAAACTCATGCTGCACCAGCCTAGAGAATGTGTAGCAGGGTCTTTACTCTGTATTTAACCCCGTGCTGTACCTGTCCTGGGAGTGTTTGATGGGGGACAGTGTAGAGGGAGCTTTACTCTGTATCTGACCCCGTGCTGTACTTGTCCTGGGAGTGTTTGATGGGGGACAGTGTAGAGGGAGCTTTACTCTGTATCTTACCCCGTGCTGTACCTGTCCTGGGAGTGTTTGATGGGGGACAGTGTAGAGGGACCTTTACTCAGTATCTGACCCCGTGCTGTACCTGTCCTGGGAGTGTTTGATGGGGGACAGTGTAGAGGGAGCTTTACTCTGTATCTGACCCTGTGCTGTACCTGTCCTGGGAGTGTTTGATGGGGGACAGTGTAGAGGGAGCTTTACTCTGTATCTGACCCCGTGCTGTACCTGTCCTGGGAGTGTTTGATGGGGGACAGTGTAGAGGGAGCTTTACTCTGTATCTGACCCCGTGCTGTACCTGTCCTGGGAGTGTTTGATGGGGGACAGTGCAGAGGGAGCTTTACTCTGTATCTGACCCCGTGCTGTACCTGTCCTGGGAGTGTTTGATGGGGGACAGTGTAGAGGGAGATTTACTCTGTATCTAACCCCGTGCTGTACCTGTCCTGGGAGTGTTTGATGGGGGACAGTGTAGAGGGAGCTTTACTCTGTATCTGACCCCGTGCTGTACCTGTCCTGGGAGTGTTTGATGGGGGACAGTGTAGAGGGAGCTTTACTCTGTATCTGACCCCGTGCTGTACCTGTCCTGGGAGTGTTTGATGGGGGACAGTGTAGAGGGAGCTTTACTCTGTATCTAACCCCGTGCTGTACCTGTCCAGGGAGTGTTTGATGGGGGACAGTGTAGAGGGAGCTTTACTCTGTATCTGACCCCGTGCTGTACCTGTCATAAGAACATAAGAAATAGGAGCAGGAGTAGGCCATCTAGCCCTTCGAGCCTGCCCCGCCATTCAATAAGATCATGGCTGATCTGTCGTGGCTCAGTTCCACCTTCCCGCCCTCTCCCCATAACCCTTAATCCCCTCTCTTATCAAAAAGCCATCAACCCGTTTCTTAAAAATATTTAGCGAGGCAGCCTCCACCACTTCAACGGGCAGAGAATTCCAGAGATTCACCACCCTTTGAGTGAAGAAGTTCCTCCTCAACTCTGTTCTAAACCGCCTCCCCTTTATCTTGAGGCTGTGCCCCCTAGTCCTATTGTCTTTTTTGAGCGGGAAGAGTCTCTCCACTTCTATCCTATCCATCCCATTCATCATCTTATACGTCTCAATGAGATCTCCCCTCATTCTTCTAAACTCTAACGAGTACAAGCCTAGTTTATTCAGCCTCTCCTCATAGCTCAATCCCCTCAACTCTGGTATCAGCCTAGTAAACCTCCTCTGCACTCCCTCCAGGGCCAAAATATCCTTGCGCAGGTGCGGCGCCCAAAACTGCACACAGTACTCCAGCTGCGGCCTCACCAATGCCCTATACAGCTGCAGCAAGACCTCCCTACTTTTATATTCAATCCCCTTCGCTATGAAGGCCAGCATCCCATTCGCCTTCCTGACCACCTGCTGCACCTGCAAGCTGGGTTTTTGCGACTCGTGCACAAGGACCCCGAGGTCCCTCTGCACCGTCGCCTGCTGCAGTTTTTCGCCATGTAAGTAATAGTCCTTCCTACCATTCCTCCTACCAAAGTGGACCACCTCACACTTGCCAACATTAAATTCCATTTGCCATTTCCTGGCCCATTCGCCCAGCCTATCTAGATCCTTCTGCAGACTCTCCACACCCTCCTCACAATTTGCCTTTCCCCCAATCTTGGTTTCATCAGCAAATTTCGACACCCTGCACTCGGTTCCCTCCTCCAGATCATCTATATAAATGGTAAATAGCTGAGGCCCCAGCACCGACCCCTGGGGCACCCCACTCGTCACCAACCGCCAATCCGAATAGCATCCATTGACCCCCACTCTCTGCCTCCTATTTGACAACCAATCCTCTATCCACTCTAACACCCTACCCCCAACTCCATGTCCCCTGACCTTCTGCAATAACCTCTTGTGAGGTACCTTGTCAAACAGCTTCTGAAAATCCAGAAAGACCACATCCACCGGCTCTCCTCTATCCACTGCCCTAGACACATCCTCATAGAACTCCAGTAAATTTGTCAGACACAACTTCCCTTTAATGAAACCGTGTTGCGTCCGCCCTATCAAGCAATTCCCCTCAAGATGCCTCGCTATTTCCTCCTTAATGACGGATTCTAACATTTTACCTACCACAGACGTTAAACTAACCGGCCTATAATTCCCCGCCTTTTGCCTGGCACCCTTCTTAAACAACGGCCTGGGAGTGTTTGATGGGGGGGACAGTGTAGAGGGAGCTTTACTCTGTATCTAACCCCGTGCTGTACCTGTCCTGGGAGTGTTTGATGGGGGACAGTATAGAGGGAGCTTCACTCTGTATCTAACCCCGTGCTGTACCTGTCCTGGGAGTGTTTGATGGGGGGACAGTGTAGAGGGAGCTTTACTCTGTATCTAACCCCGTGCTGTACCTGTCCTGGGAGTGTTTGATGGGGACAGTGTAGAGGGAGTTTTACTCTGTATCTAACCCCATGCTGTACCTGTCCTGGGAGTGTTTGATGGGGACAGTGTAGAGGGAGCTTTACTCTGTATCTAACCCTGTGCTGTACCTGTCCTGGGAGGTATGTCGGACCTTGGTAACTTTGAGTTTGAACAGTGTGTTACCCATTAGTTTCCATGCATTAACCCCTGAGTGCCCACCAATTCTTTATTAAACTGATACAGCACCGCCCTTGTAATATACCCAGTAGCTCCCCAGTAGCCATGCCTACCCCAGCACTGACATTTTAAATGACTGACGTGGAGAATAAAGGATATGATATTTCCCTGGGCTGGTGCAGCTAGAAGAATAATGTAACAATGCCACTTTTCGCAAAAAAAATGAATGTGAATGAGAAGGACAGTTTCAAATCTCTGATATTGACATCAAAATACAATAAATTCACCCAGTTAGTAAGTGGAGAATGAATTATTTCAGGTCAGGTAATTAAGAGGCACTGCCTTTTCCCAGGAAGAGTCGAATTCTACGTTACGCAGCATCACCACCCCCGACTCCCCCCCCCTACTGCCCCTCCCAGCCTCATGTCCCCATGATCAACCAGCGCTCCCACTTTCCCCCCAGGCTGGAGCTGTGTTCATGTGCACACACAAACACACTGACCGTGTGGCAGCTCACACTCACAAGTACTGCTACACACGGGTGTGTCAGCTTACACGTGTGCAAATGTGTGTGGGGAAAAGTGCAAACCCCCATAAGACCGTGAGATGTAGGAGCAGAATTAAGCCCATTGAGTCTGTTTTGCCATTCAATCGTGGCTGATACATTTCTCAACCCCATTCTCCTACCTTTCTCCATAACATTTAATTCCCTCCAGCAATTAAGAACCTGTTTATTTCTGTCTTAAATACACTCAATGATCTGGCCTCCACAGCCTTTTGTGGCAATGAATTCCATACATTCCACTCCAGGCTGAAGAAATTCCTCCTCACCTCGGTTCTAAAGCCTTTACTCTGAGGCTGTACGCTCAGATCCTAGTCCCTCCCACTAATGGAAACATCATCTTCACGTTCATTCGATCCAGGCCTTTCAGTAACGTCTAAGTTTCAGTGAAATCTCTTCCCCTCCCCATTAACAGCACAATGATTAAATTATTTAAGAATGGAACATGTATGATGTCCCCATTTGTGAAGAGGTTTAATGGGATAAGTGCAGAGGAGGACAGCACGGTGGCACAGTGGTGAGTGCTGCTGCCTCGCAGTGTCAGGGACCTGGGTTCAGTTCCCAGCTCGGGTCACTGTCTATGTGGGTTTCCTCTGGGTGCTCCGGTTTCTTCCCACAGTCCAAAGATGTGCAGGTCAGTTGGTAAGGGAGTCGTTAAAGTTGGTCCCTTGGAACCTGAGGATGGAGAGTTATTATTGATTAATTAATGTGAGGATCTTATAGAGACATATAAGATAATGAAGGGGATGGATAGGGTAGAGGTAGCGAGATTCTTCCTGCTTAGAAAGGACAGCAGATCTAGAGGGCGCAGCCTCAAGATAGATTGGAGTTGAGGAGGAACTTCTTCACTCAAAGGGTGGTGAATCTCTGGAATTCTCTGCCCGTTGAAGTGGTGGAGGCTGCCTCGCTAAATATTTTTAAGACGCGGGTTAATGGGTTTTTGATAAGAGAGGGGATTAAGGGTTATGGGGAGAGGGCGGGAAGGTGGAACTGAGCCACGACAGATCAGCCATGATCTTATTGAATGGCGGGGCAGGCTCGAAGGGCTAGATGGCCTACTCCTGCTCCTATTTCTTATGTTCTTATGTGATGAGACAGTCTGCTTGGGTAAGAGATGAATAATGGGGTTCGCACCCAGTTTCTCAGCTCTCACAATGTGACCAGCATTAATTTGCTGATGAAATCTGTTGGATGCCTATTCATTACCTCATTTAAATATAATTAGTGAGTCCCAGATGCAATCATCTGGGCTCGCATCCCCTTACCGGCTCATCGGTCAAGCTCCACACTGGAAAGGCCCCCACCAATGGAAGCCTGATGTGATAGCCTCACCAGTGGGACCAAATGCCATTGAAGCTCCTGGATGGTTAGGAACAAGGTTGGGCAGTGCCCACCAGGCAGTGCCAAGGGGAGTGGGGCCTGGAGGGGCAAGACCATGATGGCGGGGATGTTGGGGGGGGGGGGGGAGTTCCAAAGGCGGGGGAGGAAAGGGAGGAACTCTGTATTCTGAGGGATATGGACAGTGATTGGGGGAGGGATGCGATTTCTGGGGTGGGGAGACTGGCACAGTCAGTGATCAGCCGCAGTCCAATGGGGGCGGAAGGGGTGTGGGGGGGGGGCAGCATCAGATCTCCCAGTGTACAGGGCACCCATGCAATGGTGCCTTTAGATCTCAGCAGCCAACTTCACAGCGAGCTGAGGCTCTGCCCCTCCCTATACTGGCGAGAATCACATTCTGGCGCTATTTTTAACTAAATGCTGTAGGATTACGACTGGAAGCTCATCCAAAGAATTGGTGGAATTGGCTACCGTTTTCATGCTTGTTTAGCACTTTGGTAAGATTGCCCCCCAAAAATCAATACTTTGCCGGTGGGGGTTGTATCCCAATAGTAACAGCAGACATTATAGAAAGGGAAGAACTTTCTACCATCATAAGAACATAAGAAATAGGAGCAGGAGTAGGCCATCTAGCCCTTCGAGCCTGCCCCGCCATTCAATAAGATCATGGCTGATTTGTCGTGGCTCAGTTCCACCTTCCCACCCTCTCCCCATAACCCTTAATCCCTTCTCTTATCAAAAACCCATCAACCCGTTTCTTAAAAATATTTAGCGAGGCAGCCTCCACCACTTCAACGGGCAGAGAATTCCAGAGATTCACCACCCTTTGAGTGAAGAAGTTCCTCCTCAACTCTGTTCTAAACCGCCTCCCCTTTATCTTGAGGCTGTGCCCCCTAGTCCTACTGTCTTTTTTGAGCGGGAAGAGTCTCTCTACCTCTATCCTATCCATCCCATTCATCATCTTATACGTCTCAATGAGATCTCCCCTCATTCTTCTAAACTCTAACGAGTACAAGCCTAGTTTATTCAGCCTCTCCTCATAGCTCAATCCCCTCAACTCTGGTATCAGCCTAGTAAACCTCCTCTGCACTCCCTCCAGGGCCAAAATATCCTTGCGCAGGTGCCGCGCCCAAAACTGCATACAGTACTCCAGCTGCGGCCTCACCAATGCCCTATACAGCTGCAGCAAGACCTCCCTACTTTTATATTCAATCCCCCTCGCTATGAAGGCCAGCATCCCATTAGCCTTCCTGACCACCTGCTGCACCTGCAAGCTGGGTTTTTGCGACTCATGCACAAGGACCCCTTGTCTCTGGGAAATAGTACTGCGCAAACGATTGAGATTGAAGGAGGCAAGTCCCCAGGACCTGATGGCCTTTATCCTCGGGTCTTAAAGGAAATGCCTTTGGAAATAATGGATCCATTGGTTACAATAATCCAAAATTCCCTAGATCTAAGAATGGTTCTAGTGCATTGGAAAAAGAAAGTAATAACAGGACATTTAGAAAGTAAAAATGCAATCAGAGTCAGCATGATTTTATGAAGGGTAAATCATGTTTGGCTAATTTGCTTGAGTTCTTCAAAAAATGTGACAAGCAAGGTGGATAATGGGGATCTGGTCGATGTAGTGTACCTGGGCTTCCGGAAGGTGTTTACTAAGGTGCCACACAAAAAGTTAATACATAAGGTTAGTTGGAATTAGGGGTAATTTATTAGCTTGGAATGAGGATTGGCTTTGCAACAGAGTCGGGATAAATAGGTCTTGGTTGGTAAGGGTGCCACAGGGTTCAATCTTCGGGCCTCAACTATTCACAATCTATATTAATGACTTGGATGCAGGGATGGTCAGGACCATAGCCAGATTTGAAGATAAAATCATAGAAACATTAAATCCTTTCTGTGCAGAAAGAGACCATTCAGCCCATCAAGCTTGCACCAATAACAATCCCACCAGAACCTATTCCTGTAATCCTACATATTTACAGCGCCAGGAACCTGGGTACAATTCCAGCCTTGGGTCACAGTCTGAGCGGATTTGCACATTCTCCCCATGTCTGCATGGGTTTCCTCCTGGTGCACCAGTTTCCCTTCTCAGCCCAACTCTGCGCAGGTTTGTTGGATTGGCCATTCTGAGTTGCCCTTTAGCGTCCCAAGATGTGTAGGTTAGGGGGGATTATTGGGCTAAATGCATGGGATTAAGGGAATGGGATGAGCGGTGGGCCTGGCGAAGATGCCCTGTCGGAGAGCCGGTGCAGGCTAAATGGGCAGAACGGCCTCCCTCTGCACTGTAGGGATTCGAAGATTGTATGGAGTCAATGAAGAGCCAATAGAACAATAGAGTATCTAGGGAAGGGTAATAAAAGTAACCTTTAAATCATCGCCACACCCTGAGAGAATACCTGAGAAAATTAAAATCCAGACTAAGCGTGCAGTTGGTTAGACCCTCGGAGTAACAGGTCAGGAATGAATTCCTCCCATAGGTTAATGCAGTGGGGGTAACCTTTACCCAGGGAGGAAACGAGCTCTGATTTCTCTGTTCACTCAACCAGAAACATTCAGTCCTGTGGCAATCTACAAACACACGCAGTGTTTGTGCTGGAGGGGATTTCTCCGCTAATTACAACCCAAAGCAGGAATCCGTGTGAAAGAAACCATCCATCCATCTTCCTATTGGATGGCCTGTGAGTTTTAGTTCTCTTGTAAACACCAGTAACTCCTGCTATATATAAATCCCCCCGACGAGTGGCTTATTTCTTTTTTACTCTTCTTTGTAAACTGTTCCATCTTGGGCTTCCAAACTGAGACAAACTTCAAAGAAATGCAACAATCTCTGACCCTTCCAATCATGTACACTCATCTGGTAACAGAAAAGTCCCACATTGTGACCCAGCTCTTGAATGTCTCCCTGGTGTGTCTGGAATAGCAACTGCTGCCTTTTCTTTATCCCTTTCTAAAGCGACCCTGTTATTTACTTACTTCTATTCTCACACCCTTTGATCTGTGTGTCGCCAGCGTTTGGGCCAAAGCTGGAGGCTGAATCCTTAATGAAGCTGGTGTGTGTTTTGTCCAATGAACTTGGTGAGGTAAATCAGGACTGGAAAACATTTCTCCTTTCTGAGAGACTGGGAGAGAGGTAAACGGGACATCATCACTTCTTGCTGCCCCCCACAATGGTTCCATTATCCCCAGAAGCAGGAGGTGATGGTCATGTCATTCATCGGATTGTGGTGAATGTCAGAACAGAAGCATCATTCAGCATCATTGGAAAAGCAAATTAATTCCCAAAGCCAGAGGGTGGGGTCGTAACACTGACTGGAAATCGGAACTAAAGAGTTTTTAGCCTCCAGTATTTCAACCCAACAATCATCTCCCTTTGTCGTTACGGAATCAGGATATAATAAAGCACATATATGGGCGGCATAGTGGTTAGCACTCCTGCCTCGCATGCCGGAGACCCAGGTTCAGTTCCCAGCTTGGGTCACTTTCTGTTGTGGGGTCTACACCTTCTCCCCGTGTCTGTGTGGGTTTCCTCCAGGTGCTCCGGTTTCCCCCCACACTCTAAAATTAGTTGGATTGGCCATGCTAAATTGCCCCTTCATATCGGGGGGGGCGGGGCTAGCTAGAGTAAATGGATGAGGTGATGGGGATAGGGCCTGGATGGGATTGTGGATGGGATTTAATGGGCCGAATGACCTCTTTCTGCAGTGTAGGATTCTATAATTCTAACTCTATAGCGGGTGGCCCAGTGGCATTGTGGTTACAGCACCAGGGACCTGGTTTCAGTTCCTAGCTTGGGTCACTATCTGTGCAGAGTCTGATCAGCTCTCCCCATGCCTGTATGGATTTGCTCTGGTTTCCTCTCACAAGACATGCTGGTTAGGTGAATTGGCCACGCTAAGTTCTCCCTCAGGGTACCCGAGCAGGCACCAGAATGTGGCGACTAGGGGATTTTCACAGTAATTTCATGTAAGCCTACCTACGACACTAATAAAACATAGAACATTACAGCGCAGTACAGGCCCTTCGGCCCTCGATGTTGCGCCGACCAGTGGAACCAATCTAATGACCCTCTAACCTAAACTATTCCAATGTTATCCATATGTCTATCCACTGACCATTTGAACGCCCTTAAAGTTGGCGAGTCCACAACTGCTGCAGGCAGGGCATTCCACGCCCTTACTACCCTCTGAGTGAAGAACTTAAACTGAGTAAATAAGCTTAAAACATACCTGGTGGGCAATTTCTGAAAAGCTAACAGCGTGCTGAATTTGGGACCCTTGGGACTTGCACTGGGTGGGCCTAACTTCAACCCTGCTCACAGCTCCATTCCTGAGGCCAGATCTTTGTGGAATGGAGCCAAAGCCAGAGATCTTCGATATTGTGTGTGGATCTGATCCCCCCCTCACATCACCTGCACACTTTCCCAACTCTTTACAGATATGGCAGAGGAGAGCTTGTGTGGGTTTTCTCCGGGTGCTCCGGTTTCCTCCCACATCCCAAAGATGTGCTCTTAGCCTGATTGGTGTAAAAAAATTGTCCCTAAATTAGTCTCCCCTCAATCTGGTTTCCAAGGTGGAGTGCCATGAGCGTAGACCAGGGTCATGGGTGGAAGAGGGGGACTCACAATGTTAAGATGGCGGCGCGGGCTCGTTGGGCCGAAGGGCCTGTTTCCCGTGCTGTGTTGTTCTTTGAGTTTGGATAATTGAACGCCTGACCTGATCAGCTCCGTTGTGGGGGTAGGCATTTCATAACCGCCCCTGCAATTTAGGGGGAGGCAGAGGCCTAGTGGTATTGTCGCTGGAGTAGTAATCCCAGGGTAATTAATGCTCTGGGGACCCGGGTTCTAATCCCGCCATGGCAGATGGTGAAATTTAAATTCAATAAAAAATCTGGAATTAAAGAAGCCAAATGATGACCATGAAACCTTTGTCTACGCTACGAGAGGACACAGGTTTAAGGTGCTGGGGAGCAGGTACGGAGGAGATGTTAGGGGTAAGTTTTTCACTCAGAGGGTGGTGAGTGAGTGGAATCGGCTGCCGTCAGTGGTGGTGGAGGGGAACTCGCTGGGGTCTTTTAAGAGACTTCTGGATGAGTACATGGGATTTAATGGGATTGGGGGTTATAGATAGGCCTGGGAGGTATGCATATGATCAGCGCATCTTGTGGGCCGAAGGGATTGTTTGTGCTGTAGTGTTCTATGTCTATTGCTGTAAAATCATATCGGGATGACTAATGTCATTTCGGGAAGGAAATCCTTAACTGGTCTGGCCAACATGTGACTCCAGAACCACAGCAATGTGGTTGGCTCTTAAATGCCCTCAGGAATGGGCAATAAATATTGGCTGAATCAGTGATACTCACACCCCAGAACTGAAGAAAAAATAATTATGCGAAGCTTGGTCATGACCAGGAATCATGAACCATAGTCTGGATGTGGAAACATTTGAAAGGTAACTTTCTTCCTTCATGCCCCCATGTCCCCTTCACGGCCCCCCTGCATCCTCCATGCCCACTCATCCAATATGCTCTAATGATCCAAGGAACCAAATCATAACAAAATCACGTCTTGAAATGCATTTTAAAGGAACACCCATTCTGCGATCTGTGAAAACACTGCTGCTGTTACAACTCTCTAAAAATGCCAATCATTCAGAGCTATTACAGTATCTACAACAGAAATGTTACCTCACTTCACACTTCTCAATCTTAACCAAATAAACAAAGAAAGACAGGCATTGAAAGAAAGAGTTCAAGGAAAGAATAACTTCTGACGTCTGCTAAGTTAATCCACTCGAGCCTTGGAGCTCAGCCAAGCATTCATAATAAGGCCAACTGAAACAGAAGCAGTCTGGCCAACTGTTTATTGTTGATACAATTCACAGGCGGCCTCATTGTGAATGCTCAGCTGAGTTCAAATGTACTTATAGATTAGCCCCAGGGATTTTCCTTTTCACTGGCAGAATGCCATAACCCTAACCCTTATCCAAACCAGCCCACCATGGTACTCATCTGCCCCTATTCTGCCTCTGATTTGCCTCCAGAGACAACAGGCCTAACCCCATCCCACTCTGCCTCCCCAGAATGAAAAACGGCATGTAGCAACCTTTTTAAAGCAGACAGAGCTGCCAAGTTGGGAAATTTCCCAACTCAAGCTTCCCATCGCAATGATGAAAATCCTGTCCATCCACTGTGGGCGGCACGGTAGCACAGTGGTTAGCACTGCTGCTTCACAGCTCCAGGGTCCTGGGTTCGATTCCCGGCTCGGGTCACTGCCTGTCTGGAGTTTGCGCATTCTCCTCGTGTCTGCGTGGGTTTTCTCCGGGTGCTCCGGTTTCCTCCCACAGTCCAAAGATGTGCGGGTTAGGTTCATTGGCTATGCTAAAATTGCCCCTTAGTGTCCTGGGATGTGTAGGTTAGAGGGATTAGCAGGTAAATGTGTAGGGATATGGGGATAGGGTCTGGGTGGGATTGTGTTCGGTGCAGACTCGATGGGCCGAAGGGCCTGTTTCTGCACTGTAGGGTTCTAGGGTTCTATGCTGAAAGTGCTAGAAAACAGAGGGTGGCAGCAAAACCGATGGCCAGAGTCCAGGGCTGGTGCGTGAGGAACAATGTTGAAGGCTAAAGCTTCAAGGAGCTTTAGAGGAAAGAAATTAGAGGCACTCAAAGTGGCAGTTATGAAACATGATGGGCTGGGAATTTAAGGGAGAGTTGGAGTACTGGAAGGATTGTCTTAGAACCATACAACATATAAGGAGGTCTTTCAGCACATCAGATCTATGTCAGCTCTCATATTCCTTCCTCAAGTAATGTCACGTGTGCTTTACCTGGAGATGGTCCTTGATTCATTATCCGTTGCTTTTCTTTGTCCTGAGCTGTTTCCCTGGCTCTTGTAATCAGTAATGTTTGCCACTACTCAGGGGGCAGGGCGAGAAGGCAGATCCCAAACCTACCTCCGCTGGAATAGAAGTGGAACAGTGCTGTTGGTGTTATTTGGAACAAGACTCTAGCCTGTTCCATAGAACCCTACAGTGCAGAAACAGGCCCTTCGGCCCATCGAGTCTGCACCGAACACAATCCCACTCAGACCCTATCCCCATATCCCTACACATTTTACCTGCTAATCCCTCTAACCTACACATCCCAGGATACTAAGGGGCAATTTTAGCATAGCCAATGAACCTAACCCGCACATCTTTGGACTGTGGGAGGAAACCGGAGCACCCGGAGAAAACCCACGCAGACACGAGGAGAATGTGCAAACTCCACACAGGCAGTGACCCGAGCCGGGAATCGAACCCAAGACCCTGGAGCTGTGAAGCAGCAGTGCTAACCACTGTGCTACCGTGCCGCCCTAAAAATAATGTTGAAATAATTGGACCACCGTCTTTTCACATAAACTTATAATAATCTCTTTCAAATATTTATCCAATTCCCTTTCAAAAGTTACAGCTTCCACCACTGTCACAGGAAGATCAACAAACTTACTGCATAACATCTCTGCTGAGGACGCTGCTATTCATCATATTTACATAGGGAAGGCAATGGCTTATATCACTCAGTCATAGAATCTGCAGTGCAGAAGGACGCCATTTGGCCCATCAAGCCTGCACCAACAACAACCCTACCCAGGTCCTATCCCCGTAACCCCACATATTTACCCTCCCAGTCCCCTGATACTAAGAGGCAATTTAGCATAGCCAGTCACCCTGACCCACACATCTTTGGACTGTGGGAGAAAACCGGAGCACCCGGAGGAAACCCATGCAGACATGGGGAGGACATGCAAATTCCACACAGACAGTGACCCAAGAATCGAACCCGGGTCCCTGGCCCAGTGAGGCGGCAGTGCTAACCACAGTGCCACCTAAACTATTAATAAAAACATTCACCTAATGTTCTGGGGACCTAGGTTCGAATCCCACCATGGCAGATGGTAGAATTTGAATTCAGTTTTTAAATATGTGGAATTAAGAATCTACTGATGACCATGAAACCATTGTCAATTGTCAGAAAAACCCGTCCGGTTCACTAATGCCCTTTAGGGAAGGAAATCTGCCTTACCTGATCTGGCCTATGTGTGACTCCTGACGAAGAGGCAGTCCCCTCGAAAGCTTGTGAGTATATTATCAAATAAATCGGTTGGACTAAAACCTGGTGTTGTCAGACTTTTTACTGTGTTTACGCCAGTCCAACGCCGGCATTCCCACATCATGACTCCAGAGCCACAGCGGTAGACAGAGGGGAACCGGTGGATGTGGTGTTTCTCGATTTTCAAAACGCATTTGATAAGGTGCCCCACAAAAGGTTGCTTCAGAAGGTTAGGGGGCATGGAGTTGGGGGTAAGGTGTTAGCGTGGATAGAGGATTGGTTGTCTAATAGGGGGCAGAGAGCTGGTATCAATGGGTGCTGTTCTGATTAGCGGTTGGTAACTAGTGGAGTGCCGCAAAGATCGGTGCTGGGGCCTCCGATATTTACCATTTATATAGATGATCTGGAGGAGGGGGCTGAGTGTAGGGTGACGAAATTTGCTGATGACACAAAGATAAGTGGAAAAGCAAATTGTGCGGAGGGTGTGGAAAGTCTGCAGAGAGATCTAGATAGGCTGAGCGGGTGGGCGAGGACCTGGCAGATGGAGTACAATGTTAGCAAGTGTGAGGTTATCCACTTTGGCAGGAATAATAGTAGGAGGGAATAGGGGACTTTCACAGTAACTTCATTGCAGTGTTAATGTAACTTAAGACATAAATAAACTTTAAAGTTACTGCATAGGGCACATCCTCAAACTCAAGATCAGACCAACTGGAGCATGGTCTCTTGTTCAATGTATCCCCTCGCACATCTCTGTATTAAATTTCATCTGCTGTGTATCTGCCTATTTCACCAGTCCTTTTGATCTCTTGGTAGTTTCTTATTATCTTCCATATTGTTCACCACACTTCTGAGTTTTTGTCACCTTTTATGTTCATTCCAGTAACTAATAAACATCAAAAAATGCAACACTCCTAATACCTGTCTCTGGGGAACGTTGTATATATCCCTCCAGTCAGGAAAACAAGCTTCTCTTAGCCAAACTCATATCCACACTGTCATTGTCCCTTTAATCCCGTGGGCTTTATTCTTGCTAACCAACCTATAATGTGGTACTTTAGAAATGCATTTTGAAAATCCATGTAAACAATATCAATTAACCCTCTCCAACACTGCATCAAAGAACTCAACTCGATTACTGAAACGATTTTCCTTTAACAGCTCCATGCTGACTTTCAGATATATTTGCCGACACTTTTACAAGTGCCAATTAACTTTACTCACAAGACTATCTCCATAAGCAACCCCAGCACAGTGACTAACCTGCCGTGGCTACGTTTATCCCTCTCCCTTTTTTAAAAACAATCGTGGAACATTCTCAAATCTCCGATTCACTGGCACAATTTCCAAGTCTAAGGAATATTTAGATATTTCCACATTCCCCCAGAAACCGAGGATACATCCCACCCTAACCAGGTGATACTTCTAGGTTATGTTAATCAAAACTCATACACTTTTTACTCCTCTTATTGCAATTTTTTTAGATATTCTCTCTGCTTTCTGTATTCATTTTGAATCTCAACTTTATTATAAATCTTACATTTGTCATAAATCTCCGTCATATTCTTTGGTTTAATCTCAATATCTTTAGTTCTCCGGGAAACTCTAGATTTGAAATTTCTTTAATTTCTCCTTCTTGGGAATATGTTTACTTTTTACTGAACCAATCTCCTCTTTCAAAGCCTCCATAAGACGGCACAGTGGTTAACGCTGGTGCCTCATAGCACTGGGTTCGATTCCTGTCTTGGGTCATTGTCTGTGTGGAGTTTGCACATTCTCCCCTTATCTGCATTGGGGGTTTTCCTCTGGGAGCTCAGGTTTCCTCCCTCAGTCTGAAAGACGTGCTAGTTAGGTGCATTGTCCGTGCTAAATTCTCCGTCAGTGTACCTGAACAGGCACCAGAGTGTGGCGACTAGGGGATTTTCACAGTTACTTTAAGCCTATTTGTGACACTAATTCTGTTTTGCCTTTTCAATTTTTGATTCTGAAGCATATGGCCAAATCACTTCTTAACTCAATGAATTTAGTTCTCCAGTTAAGTATTCTTATGCTTTCTTTGTCTTTATCCTTTTGCCTTAATACGCTAAAACTAAGATTGCTGTTACCCAAATGCTCCCCAACTTCAACATTGTGGTGATTGTTCATTTGAGGACAACACAGCAGAGTAAGGGTCTTCACCTGACAAAACAAATAAGCCTGTCAGACAATAACCTGGTGTTGTGTGACCTCTCATTATGATCATGGCTGATCATTCAAGCCAGGCAATACACAACAGCAAGTCACCCTATCGCATTTTTCCTGTTTCCTATTGCTCCTGAATATCTTGTACCCAGGGCTATTCATTTCCAGTCCCCTGCCCCTCTGACCCAGTTCATAGAAATAGAATCCCTACAGTGCAAAGGAGGCTATTTACCCCATTGTGTTTGAAACAGCCATCTGAAAGAGCACCCCACCTCAACCCAATCCCCTGCCCTCACCCCTAACCCCAAAACCCCCCACATTTATGATGGCCAATCTCAATAACCTGTACATCTTTGGACTGTGGGAGAAACCAGAGCACCAGAGGAAATCCACGCAGACACTGGGCAAATCTGAAAACTCCATGCAGTCACCCGAGGCTGGAATTGAACCTGGGTCCCTGAGGCTGTGAGGTAGCAGTGCTAACCACTGTGCCACCGTGCCACCTCCAGCTCTTTATTATTGCCACAGTGGTGGTTTGTAACAACTTATACCTGCAATTCACAGCTTTATTTAAAATGCTAAGTGGATTCACATGCTCACACTCAACATTAGCTTTGTTTTTTGATTTGATTTGATTTATTATTTTTATGTATTGGTATACAGTGAAAAGTATTGTTTCTTGTGCGCTATACAGACAAACCATACCATTTATAGGAAGGGAAAGGAGAGAGTGCAGAATGTAGTGTTACAGTCATACTAAGGTGTAGAGAAAAATCAACTTAATGCAAGGTAAGTCCATTCAAAAGTCTGGTGGCAGCAGGGAAGAAACTGTTCTTGAGTTGGTTGGTATGTGACGTCAGGCTTTTGTATCTTGGAAGAAAGTGGAAGGGTGAATGTTTGGGGTGCGTGGGATCCTTAATTATGCTGGCTGCTTTGCCAAGGCAGCGGGAAGTGTAGACGGAATCAGTGGATGGGAGGCTGATTTGCGTAATGGATTGGGTTACATTCATGACTTTCTGTAGCTTTTGTAGCAGAATTGCTGACTCCATGTTTGGAGGATGCCAGTCCTCCATTCTAAGGTGCACACCATACACCTAGCCCTTTTCCCTTTTTGTGGGGCAGCATGGTGGCACAATGGTTAGCATTCAGCTTCACGGCGCCAGGGACCTGGGTTCAATTCCCGGCTTGGGGCAGCGTCTGTGTGAAGTTTGCACATTCTCCCCATGCCTGTGTGGGTTTCTTCCCACATTCTGAAAGAGGTTCTGATGAGGTGCATTGACCCAAACAGGTGCCGGAATGTAAACCTTGACAAGGTTTGATAAGGTTCACCATGGTAGGCTTCTGCAGAAAATGCAGATGTATGGGATTGGGGGTGATCTAGGTAATTGGATCAGGAATTGGCTAGCAGATAGGAGACAGAGAGTGGTGGTTGATGGGAAATATTCGTCATGGAGTTCGGTTACAAGTGGTGTGCCTCAGGGATCTGTTTTGGGGCCACTGCTGTTTGTAATTTTTATTAATGATCTGGATGAGGGTATAGTTGGGTGGATTAGTAAGTTTGCTGATGACACCAAAGTCGGAGGTGTGGTAGATTGTGAGGAAGGGTGTCATAGTTTGCAGGATGACTTAGAAAGGTTGCAGAGCTGGGCTGAGAGGATGGAGTTTAATGTGGAGAAGTGTGAGGTAATTCATTTCGGTAGGAATAACAGATGTGTTGAGTATAGGGCTAACGGGAGGACTTTGAATAGTGTGGAGGAGCATAGGGATCTAGGTGTATGTGTACATAGATCCCTGAAAGTTGGGAATCAAGTGGATAAGGTTGTTAAGAAGGCATACGGAGTTTTGGCATTTATTGGTAGGGGGATTGAATTTAGGAGTCGCAGCGTCATGTTGCAACTGTACACAACTCTGGTGCGGCCGCACTTGGAGTACTGTGTGCAGTTCTGGTCCCCACATTACAGGAAGGATGTGGAGGCTTTGGAGAGGGTGCAGAGGAGGTTTACCAGGATGTTGCCTGGTATGGAGGGGAGATCCTATGAGGAGAGATTGAGAGATTTGGGGTTGTTTTCGCTGGAAAGAAGGCGGCTAAGAGGGGCTCTCATTGAAACATATAAGATGATTAGAGGTTTAGACAGGGTAGATAGTGATAGCCTTTTTCCTAGGATGGAGAAAGCTAGCACGAGGGGGCACGATTTTAAATTAAGGGGGGGTAGTTATAGGACAGATGTCAGGGGTAGGTTCTTTACCCAGAGGGTGGTGAGGGATTGGAATGCCCTGCCAGCTGCAGTTGTAAATGCACCTAGTTTGGGGGCGTTTAAAAGATCTGTGGATAGGTTTATGGATGAAAAGGGATTGGTTTAGGCTAGTGGGTCATTGTTTTGTAACTGGTCGGCGCAACATCGTGGGCCGAAGGGCCTGTTCTGCGCTGTAATGTTCTATGTTCTATGTTCTAAAACCCCAACACCGCTCCAGCACCCCACCACCACCCCCCTCCAACCCTGTCCACCACCCACACTGATCCCCCAGGCTCCTCAACTTACAATATTGTTAAAATGAAGCAACACGGCCTCCTTATATCTAAGGGAGAGTTAATGACATCAGCTATAACTGCAAAGTTCCAGACCGCAAATATCATTAAGGAATGATTGAACAGGGAAATCAGTAACATCGGATTAATAATTCCATCCCAGTGCAATACACGGGCTGCCTGTAATCAGCCCTCAGCAATGGCAATCCAGCTGATGTACTGGATAATGGGATCGTTCCTCCAATAAGACGTAGGTCTCTCAGGAATGGAGTTGCTCCAGGATTGCCCTGGAGTCTCCAGAAGTTGAAGATCAACGCTTTGATTATAAAATTTTCACCATTGTTTTCCAATACATTTATGGCCTTGTTCCTATCTGCAATCTCCTCCAGCCTCCCCCCCCCCCCCCCCCCCCCCCCCGCCCCCCCCCCCCACCCTCTGTATCTCTGCTCTCCTCTAATCCTGACCTCTTGTGCAATCCCAATGTCAATCCATCATTGGCAGCTATGTCTGGAATCTATGCACCTCACTTTAAGTCACTCTTTAAAATCTACCCCTTTGAATGACCTTTGGATTGTCTAATCCAATGGGCAGAATTTTCGGGCCGGAAAATCCTGCCCGAGGTCGACACTGATCCGTATACGCTCTGTGTCCTGCCCGCTATGATTCCCATGGCAAGCGGCAGGGATAATTCCACCCAAGATAATGACTCGGTGTCATTCTGTGACCAGAATTTTACCTGCACACCCGCCCCAATTATGGGAGTGAACGAGGTTTGAAGAACAGAATTCTCTGGCCTTGGGCAGGATTGTACGGATCTCGGGGAGGACATGCCAGTAAATTCCACCCTGTGTTTTACAAAGCTCAGGTCAAGTGTTTTGGGATGTTTCATTTGGTTAAAGGCGCTTTATGCACCTTTTAGTTAGTTAATGTCCTGGATACTGTTGCAAGCAACATCAAAAGGGAAAAGATGTGTTTTGCTTTGTATTATTTGACTACATTTTATTGTTATAAAAACATTGGGCATGCATCCAAAGCTGTTTGACTGGTTGGAGTGGTTGGAAATGGAAGGTGTTATGTACAGGTGGGGAGAGATGGTGAAGGGATCATTTTCCTCTATTCCCTCACCTCTCAGTGGTTCACAATAAAATGTATACTTTCAGAGTGGGTGTTTTTAAATCCCTTTTGAGCTGTTCTGACTTAGCGTGGCAACAGACCCTTCGCCCAACTTGCCCATGCTGCCCTTTTTTATTAGCCACTAAGCTAGTCCCAGTTGCCCGCATTTGGCCCATATCCCTCTATACCCAGGTAACTGTTTAAATGTGTTTTGAGAGACAAAATTGTACCCGCCTCTACTACTATCTCTGGCAGCTCGTTCCAGACACTCACCACCCTCTGTGTGAAAAAATTGCCCCTCTGGACCCTTTTGTATCTCTCCCCTCTCACCTTAAACCTATGCCCTCCAGTTTTAGACTCCCCTACCTTTGGGAAAAGGTGTTGACTATCTAGCTGATCTGTGCCCCTCATTATTTTATTAGACCGCTTTAAGATCACCCCTAAGTCTCCTATGCTCCAGGGAAAAAACTCCCAGTCTATCCAGTCTCTCCTTATAACTCAAACCATCAAGCCCTGGTAACATCCTACTGCTTTCTTGCATCTTTGTAGAAACTTGATGTTTGTGTCAATATGCGCGATCTTCTTGGAGATCCTCTCCACTTGGAGCCAACGGTTTGTGGTATCGATGGTAGTCGTGATGTGGAGATGCCAGCGTTGGACTGGGCTAGAAAGTTAGTGGCTAGTGGTTCGAAAGCTAGTGGCTTTTGCTACCAAATAAACCTTTTGGACTTTAACTTGGTGTCGTGAGATTTCTTACTGTGTTTACCCCAGTCCAATGCTAGCATCTCCACATCAATTTTGATCTCTCAGACACTGAGTGCAATTGTCCTTAAAAAAAAATGACTAAGTGTCAACTCTTGTGCGAAACCCACTGGATTGGTGTGATTCCCATTGGGTTAGTTGGTGTGATCCAAATTGCAATCCTCCCCGATTTAGTCATTATTTTGGACGGGGGCAATTTGCTCTGTCATTATTAAGGGCCAGGCTTAAAAATAAGGGATCAGAGCACCAAAAGAGAAAATGCTGGAAAATCTCAGCAGGTCTGACAGCATCTGTAAGGAGAGAAAAGAGCTGACGTTTCGAGTCCAGGTGACCCTTTGTCAAAACTAAAAGGCACAGAAAGCGGGAGATATTTATACTGCAGGGCGAGGGAATGGTAGATGAATCATAGCCACAGGGGGAAAAGATTGCTATTGGCTGTCTATAAATGTGTGAATGGCCAAATAGAACATAGAACATAGAACATTACAGCGCAGAACAGGCCCTTCGGCCCACGATGTTGCACCGACCAGTTACAAAAACAATGATCCACTAGCCTATACCAATCCCTTTTCGTCCATAAACCTATCTACAGATCTCTTAAACGCCCCCAAACTAGGAACACTTACAACTGCAGCAGGCAGGGCATTCCAATCCCTCACCACCCTCTGGGTAAAGAACCTACCCCTGACATCCGTCCTGTAGCTACCCCCCCTTAATTTAAAGCCATGCCCCCTCGTGCTAGCTTTCTCCATCCGAGGAGAAAGGCTATCACTGTCCACCCTGTCTAAACCTCTAATCATCTTATATGTTTCAATGAGATCCCCTCTTAGCCGCCTTCTTTCCAACGAAAACAACCCCAAATCCCTCAGTCTCTCCTCATAGGACCTCCCCTCCATACCAGGCAACATCCTGGTAAACCTCCTCTGCACCCTCTCCAAAGCCTCCACATCCTTCCTGTAATGTGGGGACCAGAACTGCACACAGTACTCCAAGTGCGGCCGCACCAGAGATGTGTACAGTTGCAACATGACGCTGCGACTCCTAAATTCAATCCCCCTACCAATAAACGCCAAGACACCGTACGCCTTCTTAACAACCTTATCTACTTGATTCCCAACTTTCAGGGATCTATGTACACATACACCTCGATCCCTCTATTCATCCACACTATTCAAAGTCCTCCCGTTAGCCCTATACTCGATACAAATGGCAGAGGAGCTGTGAGTTGTGACAGTTGGAGATGTTGGAGGAGGGGGGATGAGATAGGACGGAGGTAAAATGCAGAAAAGAGGAAGCGGGGTGGAGAAAAGGTAAGGGAAGGGAAACAAAATAGGGGGAAAGAGTGGGGGGGAAAGAAAAATGCAGATAGACAATAAAGAAATAAATGATAGAGAACAGTAAAAAATTAAATTAAAAATTAGATCAGGGCACCTTTTTTAAAGGGTGGACCAATCTCAGATTGACCCCTCCATTGCCAGCATCATCAGACCCCCTCCCCCACATGTAACATAGAACCCTACAGTGCAGAAACAGGCCCTTCGGCCCATCGAGTCTGCACCGAACACAATCCCACCCAGACCCTATCCCCATATCCCTGCTAATCCCTCTAACCTACACATCCCAGGACACTAAGGGGCAATTTTAGCATAGCCAATGAACCTAACCCGCACATCTTTGGACAAACCTGTACAAATGTGTACAAACCTCCGCTATTGGCCCATCCCCTTCAGCCCCCACCCACTTCAGACCTAGCCTCTGGCAGTGCCAGCCCGGCAGCTCCCCCTAGCACCCTGGCACTGTCAGGTTGGCACTCCCAGATTGGCACTTCCAGGGTGCCACTGGGCACTGCCAGGACACTTGTCCACTCATCTTCCTAATCACCCAGGGACTTCAGTGATCTCTGAGCCCTACTGCGTGATCATCACATCTGGGGGGGGGGGGGGGTGGGGGGGTGAATTTTCCAGCAGGCGGACCATGGAAGTTCCATCGATCTCAGGTGGGATTTTCCAGTTTTGGGATGAGTGTGGCTGGAAAATCCCGTGTCTGGTCTCTATTTCTTGGACCAGGAGTGATTCCCGTCAGCTTTGCATCACACCAGCTAATGGGAGAATGTGGCTTCAAGCGCCGATTTTGAATATTTAAATTACTAATTATGTATGTGAGGGCGTGACCCAGATTACATCACCGATTGAGGGTAAGGAGAATCTCAAAACGAGATCCCCCTGTCGCAAATCCCATCTTGGCCCCTTTGGCAAGAGTCTATGGTCTGTGGGGTTTGCGAACTGGGGTCAGAGGATCTGAGTCTGGAGTGCGTTAGCTATGATCAGAGAAGGGTGTATAAAGTCATATAAAGGTGTGTGCTCAGAATCTTCCACACACCTGATGAAGGAACACCGTTTCTGAAAACCATAGAACCCTACAGTGCAGAAACAGGCCCTTCGGCCCATCGAGTCTGCACCGAACACAATCCCACCCAGACCCTATCCCCACACATTTTACCTGCTAATCCCTCTAACCTACACATCCCAGGATACTAAGGGGCAATTTTAGCATAGCCAATGAACCTAACCCGCACATCTTTGGACTGTGGGAGGAAACCGGAGCACCCGGAGAAAACCCACGCAGACACGAGGAGAATGTGCAAACTCCACACAGGCAGTGACCCGAGCCGGGAATCGAACCCAGGACCCTGGAGCTGTGAAGCAGCAGTGCTAACCACTGTGCTACCATGCCGCAAAGTAAACAAGTGCCACAAGTAAAGCTTGTGGGTTTACTATCAGATAAACCAGTTGGACTTTAACCTGGTGTTGTGAGGCTTCTTACTGTGTTTACCCCAGTCCAACGCCGGCATCTCCACTTCTATGATCGAGCCAGTTCTGTATTCATCTCGACAGCTCACCTCAGATCCCATGTGACTTCTGTACCCATCTGCCATGAGGGATCTTGTCAGAGGCCTTACTGAAGTCCACATAGACAAAGAACAACACAGCACGGGAAACAGGCCCAACGAGCCCGCGCCGCCATCTTAACAATGTGTTTTTACTCCTCCACCCTTGACCCATGTCTATGCTTATGGTACCACCCATTGGAAACCAGATTCAGGGGAGAATAATTTAGGGACAATTTGTTACACCAATCAGCCTAAGAGCACATAGACAACATCCACTGCCCTACCCTCATCAATCATCTTCGTCATTTCCTCATAAAACTTGATCAAATTAGTGAGACACAACATCCTCTTCACAAACCATGTTGCCTCTCGCTAAGATGTCCACATATTTCCAAGCAGGAGTAAATCCTGTCTTGAAGAATCCTCTCCAATTAATTTCCCTTCCACTGACGTAGGGCTCACCGGCCTGTATTTACCTGGATTATCTTTGCTACTCTTCTTAAGCAAAGGAACAACATCGGCCATTCTCCAATCCTCTGGGACCTCCCCTGTAGACAGTGAAGCTATAAAGATTTCTCTCAAGGCCCCAGCAATTTCCTCCCTTGCCTCTCAGTATTTTGGGATATATCTCATCTGGCCCTGGGGACTTGTCTACCTTACTGTTTCTCAAGAACCCCAATACTTCCTCCTTCTTAATCTTAACATGACGTAAACTATCTCCACAGACTCATCATCCACTAAGTCCTTCTCTTTGGTGAATACTGACACAAAGTACTCATTTCATGCCCCGTATTAAGGAAAAGCAGATTTCTGTTTCACTGACCTGCAGCATTAAGGGTATGCTCCTTCAGTCTGGGCTTATCCAACAGAGGATCTACGGTGGGATTCTCCCAGTAAAGCGCCAAATTTGTGTAAAAACTGGAGTAAATCCCACTGTTTTTTTTCCAGCAGGTTTTCCAAAATGTATCGTCCACACTCTGTGCACTGCATAGTGTCCTCGTGTGAATCACGATAAAAATCCGGGGATGGGGCCTATTCCCGCTGGAAAGGCTGGCAGCAAGCTGCTGAGTGGGCCATTGCGCACGGGCCGATCTATCAGTGCGGAGATCGGTCCATGTGCAGTGGCCCCACACTGCCGGCCTCCCAGTCGCTGGCCAGCCCCGTAACCCCCACATCGCTGCTGTTCTGATTCCCCCATGGCCCGATCGCTGGCCTCTTGGATGTGTCCGGGCCAGGCCCGACACCCTCCAGCTCCTCAAACCCCCCCCCGCCCCCAGCCTGCCTCGATCTCGCCTCCCCCCCGCCAATGGGCGGTCCCAAGCCCCCTCCCCCACCCTGATGGTCAATTGCTGGCCTCCCTTGCTCTATCACTGACGTCAAATTCAATGCGACACCCCCACCAATTGCCTTCCCAGGAGGGGTCACATCCCCTTTAGGCTCTGTCCCATCCCCCACCCCGGCACCCCCCCCTTGGCACTACCCAATGCCCAGTGAGCAGTTCCAAAGTGCCCCCTGAGCATTGCCACTCTGCCTCTTGGGCATTGCCAGTGTGCCAGGTTGGCACTTCCAAGCTGACATTGCTCAGGGGCCAACTCCCCCCCCCCCCCCCGCCCCCTTATCCCTGACCCTCTGGTGACCATGATGTGGAGATGCCAGCGTTGGAACAAAGAACAACACAGCACGGGGAAACAGGTCCTTCAGCCCAATGACCCCGCGCCACCATTTTAACATTACGAGTGCCCTCCTCTACCCATGACCCTTGTCTACACCTATTGGGGAAGATTGAGAGGAGACTAATTTAGGGACAATTTGTTTACACCAATCAGCCTAAGAGCACGTTTTTGGGGATGTGGGAGGAAACCGGAGCACCCGGAGAAAACCCACGCAAGCACGGGGAGAATGTGCAAACTCCCACAGACATTGATCCAAGTTGGAGATCTGACCCGGGTCCCTGTATCTGCGCAGCAATCAGTGATAGTCACTGAGCTGTCGTGTTGCCCGTCAGTGGGTCCAGTTTAAGCGTACACTAACGACGTGAAGCACTAGGCAACTCTCGAAGCAACATCCAAGAGCTGCCCTCGTACGAGGAGAGGCTGAATAAACTAGGCTTGTACTCGTTGGAGTTTAGAAGAATGAGGGGAGATCTCATTGAGACGTATAAGATGATGAATGGGATGGATAGGATAGAGGTGGAGAGACTCTTCCCGCTCAAAAAAGACAGTAGGACTAGGGGGCACAGCCTCAAGATAAAGGGGGGGCGGTTTAGAACAGAGTTGAGGAGGAACTTCTTCACTCAAAGGGTGGTGAATCTCTGGAATTCTCTGCCCGTTGAAGTGGTGGAGGCTGCCTCGCTAAATATTTTTAAGAAATGGGTTGATGGGTTTTTGATAAGAGAGGGGATTAAGGGTTATGGGGAGAGGGCGGGAAGGTGGAACTGAGCCACGACAGATCAGCCATGATCTTACTGAATGGCGGGGCAGGCTCGAAGGGCCAGATGGCCTACTCCTGCTCCTATTTCTTATGTTCTTATGTGTTGACCAACAAGGCGGACCGAATCATCTGCGGATGTAAAAGAAAAGACATCAATAAACCGGGGTAAATGGACTGGAGTAAACACAGTAAAAAGTCTCACAACACCAGGTTAAAATCCAACGGGTTTATTGTTCCCCCTTCAATCCCCTCCAGCTCCCTACGAGTGAGGAACTGCTGTGATTCCCACTGGAGTGAAACAATCCTGGTGTCAGGGAGGGGGGGGAGAAGATAGCCGGCCCGGAGACTTCAGAGCAGGCCTGCAAATGAGATACAGAAGAGGATTAGCGTAATTTATCCAGCTCCGCACCGATTCCTGGCATGGAGATGATGACGCTGGAAATCCAGTGGTCGGAGGGATATAGAGGCCGCGACACAGCCTCCACTGACATCTCCCATCCCCTTGCGCTGCCGGAGCAGCACAGACTGGGAGAATCACCACCCCCTAATTTTTCTCCATCTACATGAGTGCAGTGCCAGCAACACTCAAAAGAAGGAGCACCTCATTCACCATCTATATTCACTCCCCCCACCACTGACACACAGTGGCAGCCGTGTGTACCATGCACTGCAGTGTCTCACCAAGGCCCTAACAGCATCGTCCAAACCCACGGTCTCTACTACCTAGAGAGAGAGACAAGGGTAACACGGGAACGCTGCCACCTACTAATTCCATTCCAAGCCACTCACCATCCTAACTTGGAATTTATCACCATTCCTTCATTGGGTAAGAATCCTGGAATTTCCTCCCTAACAGCACTGTGGGTGCACCTACACAGTAAGAAGTCTCACATCACCAGGTTAAAGTCCAACAGGTTTATTTGGTAGCAAACGCCACTAGCTTTCGGGGTTTGCCCCTTCATCAGGTGAGTGGGGAGTTCTGATCACAAACAGAGCATATAAAGGCACACACAGTTTACAGAATACTGGTTAGAATGCGAGTCTTTACAGCTAATCAAGTCTTAAAGGTGCAGACAGTGTGAGTGGAGATAGCATTAAGCATAGGTTAAAGAGATGTGTATTGTCTCCAGACAGGACAGTGAGTTACAAGCCTAGGTAAGAGATGGGGGTTACAGATAGTGTACCTATCATGTACCTACACCATATGGACTGCAGCGGTTCAAGAAAGCAGCTCAACACCATCCTCTGAAGGCAATTAGGGAATGGTCAATAAATGCCAATGCTGCTCATATCCTGTGAATTAATAAGAAAACATCTCAATTGGATCTCCCTGTACCTTAGAGGCCTTTGAGCTTTTCTAATCAGACACTCAGAAGGGCGGCACGGTAGCACAGTGGGTTAGCACTGCTGCTTCACATCTCCAGGGACCTGGGTTCGATTCCTGGCTCGGGTCACCGTCTGTGTGGAGTTTGCACATTCTCCTCGTGTCTGCGTGGGTTTCCTCCGGGTGCTCTGGTTTCCCCCCACAGTCCAAAGATATGCAGGTTAGGTTGATTGGCTATGCTAAAATTGCCCCTTAATGTCTTGGGATGTGTAGATTAGAGGGATTAGCGGGTAAACGTGTAGAGATATGGGGATAGGGTCTGGGTGGGATTGTGTTTGGTGCAGACTCGAAGGGCCTCTTTCTGCACTGTGGGGTTCTATGTTCTATGTTGTATAAACTTCTAGACATTTTAGCCTTTCCTTGTGACTATCTTGGAAGACTCCTAGTTTTGGAAAGAAGCAAAGTGCTCCCAAGGCATTGTTCGGGCATGTGGAACCGAGCTGTGAGAACGGGCATTGCCTGACTAGGAGAGAGGCGACAGTGTAAAGGGACAGCTTGTTCCAATCCATAAGCAGCCCAGCCTGTTTGAAAGGCTGAGGTTCCACACAGCCCAGTCCGACTCTGCTTTTCATAGCGGGGGAGATTTGGATGTGAAGTGGAGACAACGGGAATTAATAAAGCAGTGGCTTGTGTGTGGGATGTTTTTTTCACCCAACTCTTGGAGACGAGGTCCCACACTGTCATTCAGCTGAATAACTCACAGCAGACAGGACATTAGTCATTGGCTGCCATTGCGAGTTCAGGGACAATGCAGTTTTATCACATGAAAGCCTAGCTTTATGTATACAGCATAGTCAGCGACTCCCAGTCTGAATCAACAGCCACAGACTGGCTGAAGGTGCCACTGGTCTGTAATCCCCAGTTTCAATCACATTCCTAACTCGTGTATTCATTTGCAGAATAGTGCGGGGCTCAGCAGAATTACCTCTTTAAATCCTGCTATTTACAGCACCTTCACGCAGAATACAACCCACAGCACACATGCTGAGTGGCTAATCCTGCTCACTGTCACTGGAACACAGTGAGGAGCGGGGAGGGAAAGGAATGGTTTGAATGGTCAAACCCAAACGAATGTCCATTCTCCTCGCATTCAACCAGTCACGTCCCAATCTGTCCTGACTGAACACTCGGGGAGGCACAGTGGTTAGCGCTGCTGCCTCACAGCGCCAGGGGGCCCGGGTTCGATACAGGCCTCGGGTCTGTGTGGAGTCTGCACACTCTCCCCATGTCTGCGTGGGTTTCCTCCGGGTGCTCCAGTTTCCTCCCACAGCCCAAAGATGTGTGGGTTTGGTCAACTGGCCATGATAAATTGTCCCTTAGTGTCAGGGGGATTGGTAGTGTAAATATGTGGCGTTACGGGAATAAGTCCCGGGTGGGATTGTGGTCAGTGCAGACTTAATGGGCCAAAGGGCCTCCTTCCTCAATGTAGGGATTCTATGAACTCCTGCTGTGGGATCATCAGAGCCTAGTTTGCACAGACTATTTTAGGCAGTGGTATATTCCAGATTGCTGCTGACGGCGGTTAAATAACTCCTACAATCCATGGACTATCACTTAAAGTGGGTGCGAGTGTAAACACGAGATGGCAGCCAGGCAGCCCAAAGCAATAACATGGATGGGGGAAAGAAAAGGGGAGAAAACAGAAGGGAAGTGAGTTAATCAGTTAACTTGATCTTCAATACTGAGGTTCATGTCCAGTCCAGATCACCCTAGTAATCGAATTCTCCCTCTGGGTAAGTTTATTCATCTCTTTCCGGAAGAGACAAAGAATAAACATCCTCAATACGATACGATTAACAACCTGAACCAATCATAAAGGGAGCTTTATTGTGTATCTAACCCCGTGCTGTACCTGTCCTGGGAGTATTTGATGGGGGACAGTGTAGAGGGAGCTTTACTCTGTATCTAACCCCGTGCTGTACCTGTCCTGGGAGTGTTTGATGGGGGACAGTGTAGAGGGAGCTTTACGCTGTATCTAACCCCATGCTGTACCTGTCCTGGGAGTGTTTGATGAGGGACAGTGTAGAGGGAGCTTTACTCTGTATCTAACCCCGTGCTGTACCTGTCCTGGCTGTGTTTGATGGGGGGACAGTGTAGAGGGAGCTTTACTCTGTATCTAACCCCGTGCTGTACCTGTCCTGGGAGTGTTTGATGAGGGACAATGTAGAAGGAGCTTTACTCTGTATCTAACCCCATGCTGTATCTGTCCTGGGAGTGTTTGATGGGGGACAGTGTAGAAGGAGCTTTACTCTGTATCTAACCCCGTGCTGTACCTGTCCTGGGAGTGTTTGATGGGGGACAATGTAGAAGGAGCTTTACTCTGTATCTAACCCCGTGCAGTACCTGTCCTGGGAGTGTTTGATGGGGACAGTGTAGAGGGAGCTTTACTCTGTATCTAACCCCGTGCTGTACCTGTCCTGGGAGTGTTTGATGGGGGACAATGTAGAAGGAGCTTTACTCTGTATCTAACCCCATGCTGTCCCTGTCCTGGGAGTGTTTGATGGGGACAGTGTAGAGGGAGCTTTACTCTGTATCTAACCTGTGCTGTACCTGTCCTGGGAGTGTTTGATGGAGACAGTATAGAGGAAGCTTTACTCTGTATCTAACCTGTGCTGTACTTGCCCTGAGAGTGTTTGATGGGGACAATATAGACAGATGTTTTCTCTGTATGTAACCCCATGCTATACTTCATAGAAACCCTAAAGTACAGAAAGAGGCCATTCAGCCCATGAAGTCTGCGCCGACCACCCAGGCCCTACCCCACATATTTTACCCACTAATCCCTCTAACCTTCACATCTCAGGACACTAAGGGGCAATTTTAGCACGGCCAATCAACCTGACCTGCACGTCTTTGGACTATTGGAGGAAACCAAAGCACCCGTATAAAACCACGCAGACATGAGAATGTGCAAACTCCACACAGACAGTGACCCGAGCCAGGAATCGAACCCAGATCCCTGGAGCTGTGAAGCAGCAGTGCTAACCATTGTGCTACCGTGCTGCCCGGGGACAGTGTAGAGGGAGCTTTACTCTGTATCTAATCCCATGCTGTACCTGTCCTGGGAGTGTTTGATACAGACAGTGTAGAGGGAGCTTTACTCTGGATCCAGCCCCGTGCTGTACCTATCCTGGGAGTGTTTGATAGGGAAAGTGTTGATGGCTCTTTACTCTGTATCTAACCCCGTGCTGTACCTATCCTGGGAGTGTTTGATAGGGAAAGTGTTGATGGCTCTTTACTCTGTATCTAACCCCGTGCTGTCCCTGTCCTGGGAGTGTTTGATAGGGAAAGTGTTGATGGCTCTTTACTCTGTATCTAGCCCCGTGCTTTGCCTGTCCTGGGTGCGTGTGGACAGTGTAAGTATAACCCATGCTGAGTTTGGCCAGCAATATTGATGAGACAGCAATCACAGAAGGGACTTTCATTCTGTCATTGTTGACTGGATTAAGTATAAAAGGAGATCGACCAGTATCGAACTCACAGCATGATCCAGTTCCCAGCTGGGACTGCAGCATGTATTCCAGAACAAGGCATCCACAGGTGAAACATTTCTGATCAGAAGATGGGAAGTAGGATTAGGATTAGACTATTTGGCCACTCTAGCTTTCTCCACCAGTCAAAAGACATTGACCTTCTACCTCTAATCCATTTTCCTGTCTGCTTCTCATAACCCCCCAATTCCCAAATGATCAAAAATCTGTCTAATTTTGTCCTGAGTGTATTCAAAGCTGGAGTATCCGCAGTCCTCTGAGGTAGAGAATCCCAGTCCTAAATGGTCGGCGCCTTACTTTGAGCTGTGCCTGGGTTTATCTGATTCCCCAACCAAGGGAAACAACCTTTCAGTGCCCATCATCTCAAAGCCCCTTCCCCAATGCTGCATGTTTCAATGGGATCGCCTCATTCTTCTAAACTCCAGAGTGTCTAGGCCCAATTTGTTCAGACTCTCATCATTGGACAACCCTCCCAGCCCAAAATCTAATCAAATGAAACTTTGCCTGTACCAACTCCTGTGCAAGTATACAGTTCCTTGGATAAGGAGACCAGAACTATGCAGTTTGCCAGGTGTGGTCTCAGGGGAGACACAGTGGTTATCACTGCTGCCTCACAGCGCTGGAGACCCGGATTCGATTCCCAGCTTGGGTCACTGTCTGCTTGCACATTCTCCCCGTGTCTGTGTGGGTTTCCTCCAAATTGCTCCAGTTTCCTTCCACAGGCCAAAGATGTGTGGGTTAGGTGGATTGGCCATGCTAAATTGCCCCTTAGTGTCAGGGGACTAGCTAGGGTTATGGGAATAGGGCATGAGTGGATCATGGTTGGTGCAGACTCGATGGGCTGAATGGCCTCCTTCTGCACTGTAGGATTCTATAATTATAGTAAGATCTTATTCTTCCGACACTCGTATCTCCTTTTCATAAAGGCCAACAAAGATATTTGCTTTCCTAGTTGCTGGGTTACCTGCGTGCTAACTTTCTGGCTCCCTTGTACAAACACACCCTGAACTTCAGCATTGAGAATTTTGTTTTTTAAAAGCTATTTAGCTTTTCTTACAACCAAAATTAATAAGCTCACACTTCCCCACATTCTCATTGTCCCCACTCCACTTGCCACCTTGTTGCCATTCACATAACCTCACTATATCCCTGTGCAGTTATTTTGGGTGGGATCTTCCAGCTGCGCCCATCCCGAAACCGGAAAATCCTATCCGAGGTCAGCAGATCTTTCTATGGTCTGCCCCCTTGCCCGCTACAAAGTTAGGTGGGAACGTGAGCTCTCAGGAGGATGCAATGGGATAAATATTTCCGTTCTTCCTGCCACCGGAATAGAAGTGGGTGAGGGGCGGACCATGGGAATATTCACTCCTCGTCCGCTAGTATTCCGGTGGTGGGCAGAACGAGATAATTTACCTCTTTGTGTCCTCCTGAGAGCTTACATTCCCTACCTAATGTTGTATCATGAACAAACATCAAAATATTACTCTTGCTTTGGCATAAGTATAAGGTTCATGGTGGGAGATATAGGAGGGATGTCCGAGGTAGGTTCTTTACTCAGAGAGTGGTAGGGGTGTGGAATGCACTGCCTGCTGTGATAGTGGAGTCGGACACTTTATAGGAACTTTCAAGCGGTTATTAGATAGGCACATGGAGCACACCAGCATGATAGGGAGTGGGATAGCTTGATCTTGGGTTTGGACATAGCTCGGCACAACATTGAGGGCCAAAGGACCTGTACTGTGCTGTACTGTTCCATGTTCTATGCTCTCTTTATCATTACTGTAGGTTGTAAGTATCTGAGATGTGAGCATTGATCCTTGCAGCATCCTACTGGTTACTACCGAGTACATAATTATCCGTCTTTCTATCCTCTCTGCTTCCTGCCCATTAATTAATCCTTTATCTGTGTTGATATACTATCCCCAACTACATTAGTCTTTGAATTGCATATTAACTAACCTTCTGTGTGGCACCTTTTGAAATATACATCTCTCTTAGTCAAAGCAAAGTATCCTGAATGTTGAAGATCTGAAATAAACACAGAAAGTGCTGGAAATATCAGCAGGGGCTGCAGCAACTGTGCAGCAAGAAAGATATTTAACATTTTGAGTCATAAGAACATAAGAACATAAGAAATAGGAGCAGGAGTAGGCCATCTAGCCCTTCGAGCCTGTCCCGCCATTCAATAAGATCATGGCTGATCTGTCGTGGCTCAGTTCCACCTTCCCGACCTCTCCCCATAACCCTTAATCCCCTCTCTTATCAAAAACCCATCAACCCGCTTCTTAAAAATATTTAGCGAGGCAGCCTCCACCACTTCAACAGGCAGAGAATTCCAGAGATTCACCACCCTTTGAGTGTAGAAGTTCCTCCTCAACTCTGTTCTAAACCGCCTCCCCTTTATCTTGAGGCTGTGCCCCCTAGTCCTACTGTCTTTTTTGAGTGGGAAGAGTCTCTCCACCTCTATCCTATCCATCCCATTCATCATCTTATACGTCTCAATGAGATCTCCCCTCATTCTTCTAAACAAACGTGACTCTTCAGAACTGAAGGAAAATAGAAATGTAATGAACTTTATGTAACTGGTGATGTGGAGGCACAGTGGTTAGCATCACTGCCTCACAGCGCCAGGGACTCAGGTTCGATTCCAGCCTCGGGTGAAAATGTGCAGTTTGCACCTTCTTCCCGTGTCTACGTGGGTTTCCTTTGGATGCTCCAGATGCCTCCAACAGTTGAAAGAAGTGTATGTTAGGTGGATTGACCATCTAAAATGTGTGGGTTTTGGGATTAGGACAGATAAGAAGGCGCGAGTAAGTTAAGCCATCAGAGACAGTGCATACTCGATGGGCTGAATGGCCTCTCCTGCACTGTTGGCATCTTATGATTCTATAACTGAAGGGGGAGGGGAAGGAAGAACAAAAGGGAAGGTTTGGGATAGGGTAAAGATGGGAAATATTAAGAAACAGCGAGGTTATGGAACAAAAGGCAAAGTGGGTGGTAACAGTAACGCTCCATTTACAAACTATCATTTATATTCTTTATAAGAATGTGTCCGTGATGGTAACAACATTTCAAGGGATATGGTATTGATTAAAAGAAGTTCTATTGGTTTGCATGTGGGTACAACAGCCTGTAGAACAAATTTAAACTAACACTTACATTCATACAACACCTTTAATGTAACATGCCTCAGCTAGCTCTTATCCAATGGTAATTATCAGGGAAGGGAAGCAATTTGAAGGGCCAAATGGCTGACCCATGCTCCTATTCTGTCTGTTTCTGTGAATGTGAGCCATGGAGGGAGGAATTAATGGGGAATAATCAAAGCCTGACTGAAAAGATGGGTTTTTGGAAGATTTCTCCTTCATGTTAGGCTGTCCAGGGGATTGAGGATGACATAGAACATAGAACACTACAGCACAAACAGGCCCTTCGGCCCACAAGTTGCGCCAATCATATCCACACCTACCAATCCATTGAACTATCTGTAACTCTCAATCCCATATACTCATCCAGAAGTCTTTCAAAAGACCCCAGCGAGTTCGCCTCTACCGCCACCAACGGCAGCTGATTCCACTCATTCATCACCCTCTGAAAAACTTACCCCCAACATCTCCTCTGTACCTGCTCCCTAGCACCTTAAACCTGTGTCCTCTCGTAGCAACCTGGGAAATAGCCTCCAAGAATCCACCCTATCTATACCTATAGAACGTGACTTGTTCCCACTCTGGTTCAGTGCGTGCTGAGGGGAGCTGTAAATCCAATGCACAACCTGCAGAATCTGCCAGATGCGGGGGCTGATGGTGTTTGGAGAGTTGTTTTGGAGGTTTGTTCACCCCCTCCAATTTCCTCAGCTTCATCTCCTCAGGTTCTTGTTCAAATCTCTGTGTGTCTGAACCAGCTCTATTTTGGTTATTCATAAGCTTTGGACTCCATGAGCCAGTGAGGGTGTTTGATCTCTTCAGGGATGCTTTGAGGACGTCACTAAAGCCTTTCCCCACCTCCTACTGAGACAGAATTCCAAGTAGGACGATGGTTTGAGAGTCCAGCATAAGGTAAACTCATCTCAGTCCTACATCATTGACCCCTCATCTTTAGACTCTGCCCTCATGTTCTAGATTCCCTACTCATCGAAACCACTTCTCTACTGGATTATTTACTGTATTAAACCCCTTCAGAATCTTGCATGTTTCATTCCTCTCAACAACAACTGATATTTGTATAGCACCTTTAACATAATAAAACATCCCAAAGTACTTCATGGGAGCGTTTTAAAACAAAATATGACAGCGAGCCACAGAAGGAGACATCAGCCAGAATTTTACTGTCCCGCCTGGCATGGAATTGGAACGGGCGAGGGGCGGGCAATGGAAATGTCAAATGCAGGAGAGGCCATTCAGCCCATCAAGTATGCACTGACTCTGATGGCTTAACATACTCAAGCCCTCTCACCTGCCCTAAAACCCATAAACCTCGAGTGGGATTTCCAGTCTCGGGGTGAGTGAGGCCATTTAAATCCCACCCTTTAGGTTAGATGACCAAAAGCTTGGTCAAAGGGGTCAGTTTTAAGCAGTGTTGTAAAGCAGGGAGAGTGAGGTGGAGAGGTGTAGAGAGGCAATTCCAGAGCTTGCGGCCCACACAGCTGATGGCACAGCCGCCAGTGGTGGAGCGATTAATACTGGGAACTGACAAGAGGCCAGAATTAGAGAAACACCCGTGTCCCAGTGAGTTGTGGAGTGGAGGAGGTGACAGAGATAGAACATAGAACATAGAACATTACAGCGCAGAACAGGCCCTTCGGCCCACGATGTTGCGCCGACCAGTTACAAAACAATGACCCACTAGCCTAAACCAATCCCTTTTCGTCCATAAACCTATCCACAGATCTTTTAAACGCCCCCAAACTAGGTGCATTTACAACTGCAGCTGGCAGGGCATTCCAGTCCCTCACCACCCTCTGGGTAAAGAACCTACCCCTGACATCTGTCCTATAACTACCCCCCCTTAATTTAAAATCGTGCCCCCTCGTGCTAGCTTTCTCCATCCTAGGAAAAAGGCTATCACTATCTACCCTGTCTAAACCTCTAATCATCTTATATGTTTCAATGAGATCCCCTCTTAGCCGCCTTCTTTCCAGCGAAAACAACCCCAAATCTCTCAATCTCTCCTCATAGGATCTCCAATAGGGAAGGACAGGCTCTGGAGGGAACTGAAAACAAGAATGTGACTTTTAAAATCGAAGCAGTGTTTGATCAGGAGCCAATATAGATTAGCGAGCCCAGGAGAGGATTGGGAAATAACAATTGCTGTGAGTTAAGACATAAGCAGCGGAGTTTTGGGTGATCTCAAGTTTAGGAGGCTAGAATTTGGGAGACCATCAGGAATACTTTGGGATAATCAAATCTAAATGTAATGCAGGCATCCATGAGGGGTTGAGCAGCAAATGAGCTAAGACAGGGACAAAGTCCCATGATGAAGGAGGTGGAATTTACTAAAACCCTATTTGCTCAGACTCTCATATAGGACAACATTCTCATTCCAGTAACCAATCAAGTAAATCTTCTCTGTGCCATCTCCAAATATATTCTCCATTACATATGAAGACTGAAACTGTACACAGCATTCTAGGTGGGGCTTCACAAAACCCTGTAAAATTTCTTACTCACAAATCCCCTTCCAATTAAAACCAAAATGCCATGTGATTCCTGTTTGCTCTATCCGCACTCTGTGTACAGTCTCTTGTATCAGTACACACAAGTTTCTGTAAACATCACCATTTACAAATTTCACACCTTTTAAAAATATTCTTCTTCTCTATTCTTATAACTAAAGTGAATAATCTCACACTTCCTAAATGATACTCCATTTGCTACCTTGTTTCCCACTCAGTTAACTTGTCTGAATCTCTTTGTGTCCTTCTCACAATTTATACTCTCTTGGTTTTCTACATCATCACACTTAAAAACATTACTGTCTGAATCTCCATCTAAGTCATTAATATAGATTGCAAATAGCCAAGGGCAAGCACTGATCCTTGCACATTCACTTGTCACAACCTGAACTTGAACTTGAATATGCCCCATTTATCCCTACTCTCTGCTTCCTTTCCATTAACCAATCCTCTATCCTTGTTAATATATTACTCCCAACTCCACAAGTCCCTTTTTTTTGCATAATAACATTTTGTTTGATACTTCCCCGAATTGTTTTTTGGAAATCCAAGTCTACTACATCTACTGGTTCCTCTTTACCTACCTGACAGCTACGTTCTAAAAAAAATTCTAATAAATTTGTCAAACACCATTTCCCGTCTATAAATCCATGCTGACTCTGTCTGATAATGCAATGATTTTCTAAGTGCATTGCTATGACTTCCTTAATAATAGATTACAGCATTTCCCTGATGACTGATGCCAAGCTAATTGGCCTGTAGTTCCCCTTTCCTCCCTCTCGCTCCTTTCTTGAATCGCAATGTTGCTCATTTTCAATCCACTGGAAAATTTCTAGAATCCAGGAAATTGTGGAAAATCATAGTCAGCACATCCACATCTCCTTTAGAACCCAAGGCCTCTAGCGGTTTGTTCCAGACACTCACCATCCTCTGGGTGAAAAATTTATGATGTGGGAAGCTGGCGTTGGACTGGCGTAAACACAGTGAAAAGTCTGACAACACCAGGTTTTAGTCCAACCTATTTATTGTTCTGGCCAGAATTCTCCATTCACCTGACGAAGGGACTAACCCGAAAGCTTGTGAGAATATTATCAAATAAATAGGTTGGACTAAAACCTGGTGTTGTCAGACTTTTCACTGTGAAAAATTTATCCCTTTGGACACTTTTGTATCCCTCTCCTCTCATCTTAAACCTATGTCCTCTAGTTTTAGACTCCCCCACCTTTGGGAAAAGGTATTGACTATCTAGCTTATCTGTGCCCTCATTATTTTATAGACCTGTACAAGATCACCCCTCAGCCTTCTACGCTCCAGAGAAAAAGGTCCCAGTCTATCCAGCCTCTCCTTATAACTCAAAGAACAAAGAGCAACACAGCTACGGGAAACAGGCCCTTCGGCCCAATGAGCCCGCGCCGCCATCTTAACAATGTGTTTTTCCTCCTCCACCCTTGACCCATGTCTATGCTTATGATACCCCCACTGGAAACCAGATTAAGGGGAGAATAATTTAGGGACAATTTGTTAGCTCAAACCATCAAATTCCAGTAGCATCCTAGTAAGTCTCTTCTGCACTCTTTCTAGTTTAATAATATCCTTTTCATAATAGGGTGTTCAGAACTGTACACAGTATTCCAAGTGTGGCCTTACCAATGTCTTGTACAACTTCAACAAGACGTCCCAACTCCTGCATTCTGCCTTCTGCCTGATGAAACCAAGCATGCTGAATGCCTTCTTCACCACTCTGTCCACCTGTGCCTCCACTTTCAAGGAGCTATGAACATGTACCCCTTTGTTCTTTAACTTTGTTCTGTAACTCTCCCCAGTGCCCCACCATTAACTGAGTAAGTCCTGCCCTGGTTCAATCTACCAAAATGCATCACCTCGCATTTATCTAAATTAAACTCCATCTGCCATTCGTCAATCCACTGCCCAATTGATCCTGTTGCAATCCGAGATAGTTTTCTTCACTATCCATTATGCCACCAATCTTGGTGTCATCTGCAAACTTACTAACCATGCCTCCTATATTCTCATCCAAATCATTAATATAAATGACAAATAACAGTGGATCCAGCACTGATCCCTGAGGCACACCGCTGGTCACAGGCCTCTAGTTTAAAAAAAAACAACCCTTTACAACCACCCTCTGGCTTCTGTCAAGAGCCAATTTTGTATCCATTTAGCTACCTCACCCTGGATCCTGTGTGATTTAACGTTATGCAACAACCTACCATGCGGTACCTTGTCAAAGGCCTTGCTAAAGTCCATGTAGACAACATCAACTGCACTGCCCTCATCTACCTTCTTGGTTACCCCTTCAAAAAACTCACTCAAATTTGTGGGACATGATTTTCCACTTGCAAAGCCATGCTGACTGTCCCTAATCAGTCCTTGCATCCCTAAATAGGGCCGGCACGGTAGCACAGTGGTTAGCACTGCTGCTTCACAGCTCCAGGGTCCTGGGTTCGATTTCCGGCTCGGGTCACTGTCTGTGTGGAGGTTGCACATTCTCCCCGTGTCTGCGTGGGTTTTCTCCGGGTGCTCCGGTTTCCTCCCACAGTCCAAAGATGTGCAGGTTAGGTTCATTGGCTATGCTAAAATTGCCCCTTAGTATCCTGGGATGTGTAGGTTAGAGGGATTAGCAGGTAAAATGTGTAGGGATATGGGGATAGGGTCTGGGTGGGATTGTGTTCGGTGCAGACTCGATGGGCCGAAGGGCCTGTTTCTGCACTGTAGGGTTCTATGTAGGGTTCTATGTCTATGTTAAATGCCTGTAGACCTGATCTCTCAAAATACCTTCTAACAATTTACCCATCACAGATGTGAGACTCACTGGCCTGTAGTTCCCAGGCTTTTCCCTGCAGCCCTTTTTAAACAAAGGGACAACATTTGTCACTCTCTAATCTTCAGGCACTTCACCCATGACTATCGATGATTCAAATATCTCAGCTAAGGCACCTGCAATTTCCTCCCTAGCCTCTCATAATGACCTTCATCAGATCCTGGGGATTTATCCACCTTGATGCACTTTAAGACTTCCAGCACCTCTTTCTCTGTAATATGTACACTCCTCCAGACATCACTACTTATTTCCCCAAGTTCTCCCTCACTATACCCAAACAGGCGCGGGAGTCTGGTGACTAGGGGATTTTCAGAGTAACTTCATTGCAGTGTTAATGTAAGCCCAGTTGCAACACTAATAAATAAACTTTATTTAAACTTTTATTCTCCTCATTAATTTAATCTGTTAAAAGTTTTTGCAATCTGCTTTTATCTTTCCAGCAGTCTTCTTCTCATATTCCATTTTCCCTTTCCATTGGCTTTCTGGATATAATTTGCTGGTTTCTAAAACTCTCCCAATCCTTCAGTTTACTATCACTCTTGGCAACATTATTAGTTCTAGTTTTATTCCAATTCCAACCTTACTAGGTGCTTACTGGATGCTTACGTTTGATAGCGTTTGACAAAGTACCTCACAAGAGGTTATTGCAGAAGGTCAGGGGACATGGAGTTGGGGGTAGGGTGTTAGCGTGGATAGAGGATTGGTTGTCAAATAGGAGGCAGAGAGTGGGGGTCAACGGGTGCTATTCGGATTGGCGGATAGTGACTAGTGGAGTGCCCCAGGGGTAGGTGCTGGGGCCTCAGCTTTTTACCATTTATATACATGATCTGGAGGAGGGAACTAAGTGTAGGGTGTCGAAATTTGCGGATGACACCAAGATTGGGGGAACGGCAAATTGTGCGGAGGGTGTGGAGAGTCTGCAGAAGGATCTAGATAGGCTGGGCGAATGGGCCAGGAAATGGCAAATGGAATTTAATGTTGGCAAGTGTGAGGTGGTCCACTTTGGGAGGAGGAATGGTAGGAAGGACTATTACTTACGTGGCGAAAAACTGCAGCAGGCGACGGTGCAGAGGGACCTCGGGGTCCTTGTGCATGAGTCGCAAAAACCCAGCTTGCAGGTGCAGCAGGTGGTCAGGAAGGCGAATGGGATGCTGGCCTTCATAGCGAAGGGGATTGTATATAAAAGTAGGGAGGTCTTGCTGCAGCTGTATAGGGCATTTGTGAGGCCGCAGCTGGAGTACTGTGTGCAGTTTTGGGCGCCGCACCTGCGCAAAGATATTTTGGCCTTGGAGGGAGTGCAGAGGAGGTTTACTAGGCTGATACCGGAGTTGAGGGGGTTGAGCTATGAGGAGAGGCTGAATAAACTAGGCTTGTACTCGTTGGAGTTTAGAAGAATGAGGGGAGATCTCATTGAGACGTATAAGATGATGAATGGGATGGATAGGATAGAGGTGGAGAGACTCTTCCCGCGCAAAAAAGACAGTAGGACTAGGGGGCACAGCCTCAAGATAAAGGGGGGGCAGTTTAGAACGGAGTTGAGGGGGAACTTCTTCACTCAAAGGGTGGTGAATCTCTGGAATTCTCTGTCCGTTGAAGTGGTGGAGGCTGCCTCGCTAAATATTTTTAAGAAGCGGGTTGATGGGTTTTTGATAAGAGAGGGGATTAAGGGTTATGGGGAGAGGGCCGGAAAGTGGAACTGAGCCACGACAGATCAGCCATGATCTTATTGAATGGCGGGGCAGGCTCGAAGGGCCAGATGGCCTACTCCTGCTCCTATTTCTTATGTTCTTATGTTCTTACTAATTCAAAATTTTCAACAATAGTATATTTCATTAAGTAACAAAACCTCAGCAAGAAATATCCATCCAATGCTTACTGGATGCTTACTAATCCAGTAAGCATTGGATGGATATTTCTTGCTGATGTTTTGTTACTTAACGAAATATACTATTGTTGAAGATTTTGAATTGATCCTTTAACTGTGTATTTTGTTGTGTTTAGCCTACTTACACTTCATTATATAGCCTGTTCCCTCTTCCCACCTCTGTACATAGAACATAGAACATATTGTTCCAGAAAGTTATTACAAACTGCATTCTTCAAACTTATCTCTCTTCTACCTTTATCCACTCTGTCTCTGTGATGCTGATTAGCTATAAACCTTTTTTTATTCTTTCATGGGATGTGGGCATCACTGACAAGGGCAGCATTTGTTGCCCATCCCTAATTATCCTTATCTGTACTTGCGCTAGAGTTCATCTTTACTAATGCTTTCCTCAGTCAGATAACAAGCATTTAATTTATTTTTTCATCATTCTTTCTGATGTTATTCACTGATGTACTATTACTGTTCAACTCACTGTCCCTTCCCATCCAATTGTGCCTTTACCCAAGTCATTACCCCAGCTGCCACCATGTTATGTCTTGTGGTTTCCAGAACTTCAAAATAATCACATTTCTCGACATAAATACCAGAGATTTCATCAATTTCCAGATCTCTGTGAGTTACAGAATGGTAGATTGGTGCTTTGGTACACGAACTATAGAGCAGTAGTGAATGATCTGGGAGACTTGATGTACATGTGTACACACATGAACAAAATTGTTCCTAAATTAGTTTGGAATAATATAATAATGTAACAGGTCAATAGTGTGTGATGAAATATTCTCCACTTGCCTGGATGAGTTCAGCTCCAACAACAGTCCAGAAATATGCAGGTTAAGTGGATTGGCCATGCTAAATTTCCCCTTAGTGTCCAAAGATAGCCATGGTATATGCGCAGGGTTTTAAGAATAGGACAAGGGGTGACAGTGCCAGCTGGTTGTACCATTGACAAAATACACAGCAGTAATTTCCAGGGATCCTTTAAGAACATAAGAAATAGGAGCAGGAGTAGGCCATCTGGCCCTTCGAGCCTGCCCCGCCATTCAATAAGATCATGGCTAATCTGTCGTGACTCAGCTCCACCTTCCCGCCCTCTCCCCATAACCCTTAATCCCCTCTCTTATCAAAAACCCATCAACCCGTTTCTTAAAAATATTTAGCGAGGCAGCCTCCACCACTTCAACGGGCAGAGAATTCCAGAGATTCACCACCCTTTGAGTGAAGAAGTTCCTCCTCAACTCTGTTCTAAACCGCCCCCCCTTTATCTTGAGGCTGTGCCCCCTAGTCCTACTGTCTTTTTTGAGCGGGAAGAGTCTCTCCACCTCTATCCTATCCATCCCATTCATCATCTTATATGTCTCAATGAGATCTCCCCTCATTCTTCTAAACTCTAACGAGTACAAGCCTAGTTTATTCAGCCTCTCCTCATAGCTCAACCCCCTCAACTCTGGTATCAGCCTAGTAAACCTCCTCTGCACTCCCTCCAAGGCCAAAATATCCTTGCGCAGGTGCGGCGTCCAAAACTGCACACAATACTCCAGCTGCGGCCTCACCAATGCCCTATACAGCTGTAGCAAGACCTCCCTACTTTTATATTCAATCCCCCTCGCTATGAAGGCCAGCATCCCATTCACCTTCCTGACCACCTGCTGCACCTGCAAGCTGGGTTTTTGCGACTCATGCACAAGGACCCCGAGGTCCCTCTGCACCGTCGCCTGCTGCAGTTTTTCGCTTTGACAGCACATTTCAGTCAGTGACTTCTATCACAAGAGCAACAGATGCATGGGAACACCTGAATCTGCAGCTTCCCCTTCAAGTCGCACACCTATATCACCCTTGGAAATATATTGGCCGTTCCTTCACCGTCGCCAGGTCAAGATCCCGGGATTCCCTCCCTAACAGCACTGTGGTTGTACCTACACCACATAGACCGCAGTGTTTAAAGAAGGCAGCTCGCCATCATCTTTTCAAAGGGCAATTAGGGATGGGCAATAAATGCGGGTCTAGTCAGAGGGCCCTACATCCCACGAATGAATAAAACAAAGTTCTCAACACTGAAGCCAAGATATTACCAGGACCCATCACCTTTCAAGAGCTCACAGGGAGTGAATCAAATTAGTTGAAGATGAATATTAAGTAAGTAATATAGTTATAACTAATTTGAATTTAGCTCAAAACAGGGGGGTTGGGGGCGCAGGTGGGGGCAGGGTAGGTTGGGAGGGGGCAATGCTCTATAGTATCCATTCATTTAGGTTATAAATGTTTTTCTGATAGTGAATAATACATGAAACATAATATAATGGTTCCTTCTTATCAAAAAGCTCAATAGTAAACTTTCCAGATTTGCATTCTGAATCTTTCTCTATATAGAACAGTATACCCTCCCAAAGCTTTCCCAATTAATCATCGTTGGGCCGAAGGGCCTGTTTCCCGTGCTGTGTTGTTCTTTGTATCGATGGTGGGGGCGGCACGGTAGCACAGTGGTTAGCACTGCTGCTTCACAGCTCCAGGGTCCTGGGTTCGATTCCCGGCTCGGGTCACTGCCTGTGTGGAGTTTGCACATTCTCCTCGTGTCTGCGTGGGTTTTCTCCGGGTGCTCCGGTTTCCTCCCACAGTCCAAAGATGTGCGGGTTAGGTTCATTGGCTATGCTAAAAAATTGCCCCTTAGTATCCTGGGATGTGTAGGTTAGAGGGATTAGCAGGTAAAATGTGTAGGGATATGGGGATAGGGTCCGGGTGGGATTGTGTTCGGTGCAGACTCGATGGGCCGAAGGGCCTGTTTCTGCACTGTAGGGTTCTATGGATTATCACTTTATTTACTGGTGATTTGGAAACTCTGAAATGAGCAGAAACAGCTGGCTATCAGCAAGGATACACTACTGGGTGGTTAGACAAAGACAAGTCAAGTTGCAAAGTCTATAAATCCATTTGGGAAATACAAGTAACAAGTTGTATTTGCTAAGTGAACAGCTCCGAGTATATTAAACTGCACCTTCTTCATATCCTAAAATGTTCACATTAACATTGTTTTGATGGCTTTATACTCTGAAAATTGGCACCTTTAGTAAATTCAGACTCACGTGGAGAGGGCAGGAGGGATGTGCTTTGCAAGTAACAGGGAAGGAACTGACCATCCTGGTGGGAAACCTGTGCAGTCAGAACCCTTTTACACAGTGTACCATTTTGCTTCCAAGTTCTGGGATGCTTGGTGACTGGCTGGCCTCAGAGACCTAACAACTGAGGGAATCATTTCAGTTTCTGCTGATTATATGCAGCGAGTGGCCTCCTGAATTTGATTTATTAGGACTATTGACAGGCAGAGGGATCTGGGCATACATGTCCACTGAAAGTGGCAACGCAGGTGGATAAAGTAGTCAAGAAGACATATGGCATGTGTCGGGGCATCAGTTGGGGCATTGAGTTTAAAAATTGGCAGGTCATGTTGCAGAACCTTAGTTGGACCTCATTTAGAATATTGTGTACAATTCTAGTCACCACACTAGCAGAAGGATGTGGACACTTTGGAGAGGGTACAGAAAAGATTTACCAGGATGTTGCCTGGTCTGGAGGGTATTAGCTTTGAGGAGAGGTTGGATAAACTCGGTTTGTTCTCACTGGAACAAAAGAGGTTGAGGGATGACCTGATAGAGATTTACAAGATTGTGAGTGCCGTGATCAGAGCGGATAGACAGATGTTCTTTTCTAGGGTAGAAAAGTCAAGTATTTGGGGATGTAGGTTTAAGGTGCTTGGGGAAAGGTTTAGAGGAGATGTGCGAGGCAAGTTTTTTTACGCAGAGGATGGTGAATTCAGGAACACGCTGCCCAGGGAGGTGGTGGGAGTGGTACGATCGCGACATTTAAGGGAAATCTAGACAAATACATGAATAGGATGGGAATAGAAGGATACAGACTCTGTATCCTCTAGTTTAGGCAGACATCATGATTGGCGCAGTGCCGAAGGGCCTGTTCCTGTGCAGAACTGTTCTCTGTTCTGAAGCCTATGCCCGATGGCCAATCCTATATAACTTATTCTACAAATCGCCGAGTTACAATGGTCTTCTAGGACTCCTGTACAAGGATTTCATCCATAAATAAAGTGAGCAGGGTTATTGGATAAAGGAACCCAAGAGGTAATCTAATAGGCAGAGGTATATAAGATAATAAGTGATATTGAAAGGTTTAATCCATATTTGTTTCAATTGAATAAATAAGAATAGGACAAGGGGAAAATGTTTTAAACATTCATAAGTAATATTCGGACTGGTGTCACAATGTTCCTGTTCAACTCAAAACTGGGCATCCATGAGGCGCTGTGGGCCCACCAGCAGCAGAACTGTACTCCAGCACAATCGGCAACCTCATGGCCCAGTATATCCCCCACTCAACCATTGCCATCAGGCCAGGGCATCAACCCTGGTTCAATGGAGAGTGCAAGAGGACATGTCAGGAGCTGCACCTCAGAATGAGGTGTCAACCTGGTGAAGCTACAACACAGCACTTGCATGTTAAACAGAGTCAGCAGCGAGTGATAGACAGAGCTAAGCGATCAAACATCCAATGAATTTGATCTAAACTCTGCAGGAGGAGGCTCCACAGATAACCTCAGTGATGGAGGAGCCCAGCACATCAGTGCAAAAGACAAGGGAGAAGTATTTGCAGCAATCTTCAGCCAGATTGAGTGGATGATCCATCTCAGCCTCCTCTGGAGATCCCCAGTATCTCAGATGCCAGAGTCTTCAACCACTTCATTTCATTCCATTGTGATATCAAGAAACAGCTGAAGGAACTGGATATTACAAACGCAATGGGGCTTGACAATATTCTGGCAATAGTACTGAAGACTTGTGCTCCTGAATTTGCCACAACTCTAGTCAAACTGTCCAAGAGTAGTTACAACACTGGCATCTACCCGGTAACATGGAAAATTGCCCAGGTATGTCCTGCACACAAAAAGCAGGACAAATCCAACCTGGCCAATTATCGCCCGTTCAGTCTATCCTCGATCATCAGTGATGGAAGGGGTCATTGACAGTGCTACCACGTGACACTTAATTAGCAATGACTCACTTATGGGCACTCAGTTTGGGTTGTGCCAGGGGGTCACTCAGCTTCTGACCTCATTACAGCCTTGGTTCAAACATACACAAGAGAGCTGAATTCTAAAGATGAAGGGAGAGTGACTGCCCTTGATATTATATCAGGATTTGACCAAGTGTGGCATTAAGGAGTAAATGTTGGAAGGATACAGGCCCAGTATCCTCAATTTGTCTTCATTTGACAATCCTATTTGTCTGGTGAGTCTCTGCTGCACTCCCTCCATGGCGAGTATATCCTTCCTTAGATAAAAAGACAAAAATAATACGAGAGCATTGGTGAGGCCGCAGCTGGAGTACTGTGTGCAGTTTTGGGCGCCGCACCTGCGCAAGGATATTTTGGCCCTGGAGGGAGTGCAGAGGAGGTTTACTAGGCTGATACCGGAGTTGAGGGGATTGAGCTATGAGGAGAGGCTGAATAAACTAGGCTTGTACTCGTTAGAGTTTAGAAGAATGAGGGGAGATCTCATTGAGACGTATAAGATGATGAATGGGATGGATAGGATAGAGGTGGAGAGACTCTTCCCGCTCAAAAAAGACAGTAGGACTAGGGGGCACAGCCTCAAGATAAAGGGGAGGTGGTTTAGAACAGAGTTGAGGAGGAACTTCTTCACTCAAAGGGTGGTGAATCTCTGGAATTCTCTGCCCGTTGAAGTGGTGGAGGCTGCCTCGCTAAATATTTTTAAGAAGCGGGTTGATGGGTTTTTGATAAGAGAGGGGATTAAGGGTTATGGGGAGAGGGCGGGAAGGTGGAACTGAGCCATGACAGATCAGCCATGATCTTATTGAATGGCGGGGCAGGCTCGAAGGGCTAGATGGCCTACTCCTGCTCCTATTTCTTATGTTCTTACCAAGACTCTGTACAATTGCAGCAAGAAATCTTTACTCCTGTACTCAAATCCCCTTATAATAAAGGCCATCTTACCATTTGCCTTCCTAAATGTTTGCTGCACCCTGCATACTAGCTTTCTGTGGCTCATGACTCCTATTTCTTATGTTCTTACCAAGACTCTGTACAATTGCAGCAAGAAATCTTTACTCCTGTACTCAAATCCCCTTGTAATAAAGGCCATCTTACCATTTGCCTTCCTAAATGTTTGCTGCACCCTGCATACTAGCTTTCTGTGGCTCATGAACAAGGACACCCAGATCCCTTTGGGTATCAACACTCCCCAACCTCCCACCATTTAAGAAATATTCTGCCTTTCTGTTTTTCCTACCAAAGCAAATTTTGCCCCTCAATTATCCACATGAAATACCCCTGCCATGTTCATTCTGTTGATATGTTTGCTCACAGTGGAGTCATTATTTACCAAAATGAAAAGACCTTTCCAAGTTGTTGTGAATGCTTGGAACTCACTGCCCAGGAAGGTGGTGGGAGCAGATACGATAGTGGTATTTAAAGGGCAACTAGACAAATACATGAATAGGATGGGAATGAAAGGATATGGACTCTGTAAGTGCGTACAGTTTTAGCTTAGGCAGGCATCATGATTGGTGAAGGCTTTGAGGATCAAAGGGCCTGTTCCTGTGCTGTACTTTTCTTTGTTCTTTGACATCACAGAGTTTTAGAACCAGAGGCCAAACCTCAGTCACAGCTTACAGTTATACAGTGCAGTAACATCCAGAATATGGCATTCCCTCAGTAATAGTACACACTTAATAAGGCAAAGCCTTCTAAACATCTCCACAGGCGTGCTACAGGGCAGTTTATGACACATAACTCAAACTGAAATGTTAGGATAAGTGATCAAGGGTTTGATCTGAAGGTAGGTGTTCAGAATTACTCTACAGGAGAACCAAGGACAGAAGCAAAGGAGCCAATTTTACCATCCCCCCCCACCACAGGAGTCAGAGCGGGTGAGGGGCGGACCGTGGAAAGGTCCGCTGACTTCAGCCAGGATGGGTTTAGGGTTTCAAATTTTTTAAACAAATTCCCTACATTGATGTGAATAATTGAAAGTATCCATTGTCACCCAGTCATTACACAACCCAGCCACTGAGCGGAGCCATATTATCTAAACCAGAGGTTCCCAAACCATATCTAAAGTTTAAGTTTTAAGTTTAAGTTTATTTATTATTAGGGCGGCACGGTAGCACAGTGGTTAGCACTGCTGCTTCACAGCTCCAGGGTCCTGGGTTCGATTCCCGGCTCGGGTCACTGCCTGTGTGGAGTTTGCACATTCTCCCCGTGTCTGCGTGGGTTTTCTCCGGGTGCTCCGGTTTCCTCCCACAGTCCAAAGATGTGCGGGTTAGGTTCATTGGCTATGCTAAAATTGCCCCTTAGTGTCCTGGGATGTGTAGGTTAGAGGGATTAGCAGGTAAATGTGTAGGGATATGGGGATAGGGTCTGGGTGGGATTGTGTTCGGTGCAGACTCGATGGGCCGAAGGGCCTGTTTCTGCACTGTAGGGTTCTATATGCAGGATAGAATAGGTGTGGGGTGATGTGGCGGCACGGGCTCGTTGGGCCGAAGGGCCTGCTTCCCGTGCTGGGTTGTTCTTTGTTTGTTCTTTGTCACATATAACACTGCAATGAAGTTACTGTGAAGATCCCCCAGTGTACACCCTTCCAGGCTCCTACACCGGGAAGCAGGCTTGTAGCTTTAATATTTTAACCCCTTTAGTGTTCAAACATTGTTGATGATCTATAAACCATGATGTGGGTATGCCGGCGTTGGACTGGCATAAACACAGTAAAAAGTCTGACAACACCAGGTTTTAGTCCAACCGATTTATTTGATAATATACTGCTAAATAAATAGGTTGGACTAAAACCTGGTGTTGTCAGACTTTTTACTGATCTATAAACCGGCACATATGTACACTTTAACCAGTGACTTAACAATCATTGGGCAGGATTTTACAGAGTCACTCGAGCGAGACTGGAAATTTCTGCCTGAGGTCAACAGAGATTTCCATTGTCGGACCCGTTCTGACTCTGGGTGGGTGAGGTGGTAGAGTTCCGGCAATAGAATCACTACAGTGTGGATGGAGGCCATTCAGCCCATTGAGTCTGCACCGATATCTCCATAAGAACACCTTACCCAGGCTCACCCTTCCCCTGCCCGTCTGCCTGCCCGCCCATGGGATTATGCCCATAATCCCATGCATTTACCCTGGGTAATCCACCTAACCCGCACATCTTTGAACTGTGGGAGGAAAACCCACGCAGACACGGGGAGAATGTGCAAACTCCATACAGACAGTGACCTGAGGCCAGAATTGAACCCTAACGCTGTGAGGCAGCAGCACTAACCACTGTTTCCTTGCCAACAATGGAAGGATGAAATAACTTGTGCAAACACAGGCATTGAAGTTCATGCGGGGTAGATGTCGATTTGCGTCACAAGTTGCTTTCTACATAATGGCTTCACCTCAAGTCCACAAGTCGCTTCAAAGAACAATTCAGAAATGTCAACAATAATACATTCCATTAAAAAATAAAATCTCAGTGAAAAAGATCAAATTGTCACGAACAATGAAGTTGTGGGTAGTGTTTGATTAAAAGGAAGAGTCTCATAAAGTTGCAAAGAATAGCAGCAAGCCTGTGGATTGGGATTGGTTTAGAAACCAGCAAAGAGTCAATAAAAGGGGAGAAGATAGAACATAAGAGTAAACTAGCCCAAGAATATAAAAACAGATCGTAAGAGTTTTAATAAGAACATAAAAAGGAGGAGAGTAGCTAAAGTAAATGCTGTTTCCCTTGGAGGCAGATACATGAATGAAGAATGGTGAAATGGAAGGCACATTGAACAGATATTTTGTATGGGTCTTCAGAGTAGAAAACACAAAGATGTGCGGATTAGGTTGATTGGCCATGCTAAGAAATTGACCCTTAGTGTCCATGGTTGTGGAAGTTAGAGGGATTAGTGGGTATAATTTGCAGGGATATGGGGTTAGGGCCTGGGTGGGATTGTGTTTGGTGCAGACTCAATGGGCCGAAGGGCCTCTTTCTGCACTGTAGGGTCCTGTGATTCAATGATCTCAGAAATAGAGAGTAATTAAAAGGATAAAAAGAGTGAGGAACTTAGTGGGTGGAAAAATATTGGGGCATGACCTCTGGAAACCCTGTTAGCTTGGAGCTGGAAACCTCCAGCCCGACAGCCATAAAGTTCTGCTTAACAAGGACCAAGTGGGATCTGTGCCCCTCATTGGAGCAGAAGTTCTGCCCTCTGGAGATGCCACAGTCGGATTGGCTGGCAGCTTCCTAAGTCCCAGTAGTTCCAGGAGGTCCTCAGTGGCTGCTGGTGAAGGTAGGACCCTGAGGGTTTGGACTCGTGGAACAGTTAAGTCTGGGGCCTTGGGCCAGGAGGCTTTGAGAAGGGTTGTGAGAAGGGTAAGGGGTTGGTGGGGTGAGTTTAAGGGAGGAAGTTGGCGGTGTGGGGTTCAGTCTAACAGGGAAACTGCCCACAATCAGCAAAGGGGGTGAACGCCCTAAGGGATGATCCCCACTATTAAATATCTCAGTTTAGGACTCAGGCTTCCTGTTCCTATCCTGCTACCCATGTCAAATGGGAAGCAAGTTATTATGGTCAATAGGCCTGAGAACAAGTCTGATTAACCCTGAATTTTTTCCTAGGATGGAGAAAGCTAGCACGAGGGGGCACGACTTTAAATTAAGGGGGGGTAGTTATAGGACGGATGTCAGGGGTAGGTTCTTTACCCAGAGGGTGGTGAGGGACTGGAATGCCCTGCCAGCTGCAGTTGTAAATGCACCTAGTTTGGGGGCGTTTAAGAGATCTGTGGATAGGTTTATGGATGAAAAGGGATTGGTTTAGGCTAGTGGGTCATTGTTTTGTAACTGGTCGGCGCAACATCGTGGGCCGAAGGGCCTGTTCTGCACTGTAATGTTCTATGTTCTATGAATTTCTCATTTCAATATGCAGGTGGGCTGCCAGTGTCGGTGGGTAGGCTACCAATGTCGGTGGGTGGGGTGCCAGTGTCGGTGGGTGGGGTGCCAGTGTCGGTGGGTGGGGTGCCAGTGTGAGTGGGTGGGCTGCCAGTGTGGGTGGGTGGGCTGCCAGTGTCGGCAGGCGTGCAACCTCTCCTCTCCTCTCCTCTCCTCTCCTCTCCTCTCCTCTCCTCTCCTCTCCTCTCCTCTCCTCTCCTCTCCTCTCCTCTCCTCTCCTCTCCTATCCTATTATGGCTGTGACCAATGGGATGAGTGGGAAAGTGGTGGGATGAGAGCCCACCCAGCTTTAATGCCCCCCCCAACAGGAAACATATCCTCCTGGAACTCAGCCCAATATCATTAATATCAGAAGAGAAAAGACATTTGAGACACTTTAATGAGTTAAAATCTGAGAAATACTCAGAACCTGATGGTTTATAGCCAAGAGGGGTCACATTTAGAACTACTAGTGTGGATAATAGTGTGATCTGGAGGAGGGAACCGAGTATATGGTGTCAAAATTTGCTGATGACGCGAAGATTGGTGGAACGGTAAATTGTGCGGAGGGAGTGGAGAGTCTGCAGAAGGATCTAGATAGGCTGGGTGAATGGGCCAGGAACTGGCAAATGGAATTTAATGTTGGCAAGTGTGAGGTGGTCCACTTTGGTAGGAATAATGGTAGGAAGGACTATTACTTACGGGGCGAAAAACTGCAGCAGGCGACGGTGCAGAGGGACCTCGGGGTCCTTGTGCATGAGTCGCAAAAACCCAGCCTGCAGGTGCAGCAGGTGGTCAGGAAGGCGAATGGGATGCTGGCCTTCATAGCGAGGGGGATTGAATATAAAAGTAGGGAGGTCTTGCAACGGCTGTATAGGGCATTGGTGAGGCCGCAGCTGGAGTACTGTGTGCAGTTTTGAGTGCCGTACTTACGCAAGGATATTTTGGCCTTGGAGGGAGTGCAGAGGAGGTTTACTAGGCTGATGCCGGAGTTGAGGGGGTTGAGCTATGAGGAGAGACTGAATAAACTAGGCTTGTACTCGTTAGAGTTTAGAAGAATGAGGGGAGATCTCATTGAGACGTATAAGATGGTAAATGGGATGGATAGGATAGAGGTGGAGAGACTCTTCCCGCTCAGAACGGACAGTAGGACTAGGGGGCACAGCCTCAAGATAAAGGGGAGGCAGTTTAGAACAGAGTTGAGGAGGAACTTCTTCACTCAAAGGATGGTGAATCTCTGGAATTCTCTGCCCGTTGAAGTGGTGGAGGCTGCCTCGCTAAATATTTTTAAGACGTGGGTTGATGGGTTTTTGATAAGTGAGGGGATTAAGGGTTATGGGGAGAGGGCGGGAAGGTGGAGCTGAGCCACGACAGATCAGCCATGATCTTATTGAATGGCGGGGCAGGCTCGAGGGGCCAGATGGCCTACTCCTGCTCCTATTTCTTATGTTCTTATAAAGGGGAACCAGTAGAGGTAGGATGCTTGGACTTCCAAAAGACATTCGGGGAGGTGTCAAACAAAATGTTAATTTGCAAAGAAAGTGCTTGTGGTGTTGGTAGCAATTGTGAGGGGATTTGTGAATATGAATAAGGAAGTTTTGCTCCAATATTACAGGGCTTTGCAAAGCTCCACCTACAACGCTGCACACAGTCTCCACATTTACAGCATGGGGGGGTTCTCCAGCGATTCATGCCGGCGGGGTTCTCCGGTCCAGCTCCCACAGTTTTCCCGGCAGTCTGGGGTCACATCAGTGGGAAATCTCATTGATGGTAGTGGGAGCAGAGAATCCAGCCAGCAGTATATAGCACACCATCTCCCTCCACCGAGAGACATGTGGCTGGGAGGCCACAGAATTCCCTCCAGGATTCCCTCCAGGGCGGCACAGTAGCACAGTGGGTTAGCACTGCTGCTTCACAGCTCCAGGGTCCTGGGTTCGATTCCCGGCTCGGGTCACTGCCTGTGTGGAGTTTACACATTCTCCTCGTGTCTGCGTGGGTTTCCTCTGGGTGCTCCGGTTTCCTCCCACAGTCCAAAGATGTGCAGATTAGGTTGATTGGCCATGCTAAGAAATTGCCCCTTAGTATCCAGAGATGTGTAGATTAGCAGGGATATGGGGATAGGGTCTGGGTGGGATTGTGTTCGGTGCAGACTCGATGGGCTGAAGGGCCTGTTTCTGCACTGTAGGCTTCTATGTTCTATGTTCTATATATTTGCCTTGGAGTTGGTCCAGACAAGGAATGAGAATGTTGTCTTATATGAGATTCTGAGCAAATAGAGTTTAAGTAAATTCCACCTCCATACATAGAATCATAGAACCCTACAGCGCAGAAAGAGGCCCTTCAGCCCATCGAGTCTGCACCGAACACAATCCCACCCAGGCCCTACCCCCATATCCCTACATATTATACCCACTAATCCCTCTAACCTACGCATCCCAGGACACTAAGGGGCAATTTCTTACATTGGCCAATCAACCTAACCTGCACATCTTTGGACTGTGGGAGGAAACTGGAGCACCCGGAGGAAACCCACGCAGACACGAGGAGAATGTGCAAACTCCACACAGACAGTGGCCCAAGCCGGGAATCGAACCCAGGTCCCTGGAGCTGTGAAGCAGCAGTGCTAACCACTGTACCACCGTGCCTCCCTCATCACAGGACTTTGACCCTATCTTAGCTCATTTGCTGCTCAAAGACTCAGGGACGCCTGCATTATCTCTAGATTTGATTATCCCAAAGCTTTCTTGTTGGTCTGCCAAATTCTAGCCTCCTAAATTTCACGTCACCCAAAATTCCGCTGCTTATGTCTTAACTCACAGCAATTCCTGTTTCCCAATCCTCCCCCCCAACCTGGGCTCGCTAATCTATACTGGCTCCTGGTCAAACAATGCCTTGGTTTTAAAATTCACATCCTTGTATTCAGTTCCCTCCATGGTCTTGTCCTTCCCTATTTCTCCACTCTACAATCCGCCAGGACACTGGTGTTTCTCTAATTCTGGCCTCTTGCCAGTTCCTAGTATTAATCACTCCACCATTGGCGGAGCTATGGGGGCCACACACTCAGGAACTGCCTCCTTACACCTCTTCACCTCTCCACCTCATTCTGCTGCTTTAAACCGACCCCTTAGACCAAGTTTTTGGTCATCTGACCTAATGGGTGGGATTTAAATGGCCTCACTCACCCCGAGACTGGAAATCCCACTCGAGGTTTTTGGGTTTTAGGGCAGGTGAGAGGGCTTGAGTATGTTAAGCCATCAGAGTCAGTGCATACTTGATGGGCTGAATGGCCTCTCCTGCATTTGACATTTCCATTGCCCGCCCCTCGCCCGTTCCAATTCCGTGCCAGGTAGGTTGGCAGAGTTCTGGCTGATGTCTTTCTCTGTGGCTCGCTGTCACATTTTGTTCTATAACGCTCCCATGAAGCACTTTGGGATGCTTTATTATGTTAAAGGTGCTATACAAATATCAGTTGTTGTTGAGAGGAATGAAACATGCAAGATTCTGAAGGGGTTTAATACAGTAAATAATCCAGTAGAGAAGTGGTTTCGATGAGTAGGGAATCTAGAACATGAGGGCACAGTCTAAAGATAAGGGGTCAATCATGTAGGACTGAGATGAGTTTACCTTATGCTGGACTCTCAAACCATCGTCCTACTTGGAATTCTGTCTCAGTAGGGGGTGGGGAAAGGCTTTAGTGACGTCCTCAAAGCATCCCTGAAGAGATCAAATACTGGCTCCTGGGAGTCCGAGGCTTATGAATAACCAAAATAGAGCTGGTACAGACACACTGAGAGATTTGAACAGGAACCTGAGGAGATGGAGTCGAGGAGGGAATGAACAAACCTCCAAAACAACTCACCAAACACCACCAGCCCCCGCATCTGGCAGATTCTGCAGGTTGTGCATTGGATTTACAGCTCCCCTCAGCACGCACTGAACCAGAGTGGGAACAAGTCATCCTCAATCCCCCCCCCCGGACAGTCTAACATGAAGGAGAAATCTTCCAAGAACCCATCTTTTCAGTCAGGCTTTGATTATTCCCCATTAATCCCTCCCTCCATGGCTCACATTCACAAAAGAGAAAATAGAAGCATGAGTCGGCCATTTGGCCCTTTGAGCTGCTTCCTTTCCCTGACAATTACCATTTGATAACAACTAGCTGTTATCAGTAAAGGTGTTGTATGAATGTAAGTGTTTGTTTGAATTTATTCTCCAGGTTGTTGTATCTGCTTACAGACCAATAGAACCTTTTCTATCAATATCCCTTGAAATGTTGTTACCATCATGGACACATTCTTATAAAGAATATAAATGGTACAGTTTGTTAATGGGAGTGTTACTATTCCCACTCACTTTGCCTTTTGTTCTATAACATCTTTGTCATTGAAGATCTCCTATCTTTATCCTATCCCAAAACTTTCCTTTTCTTCTTCCTCCCCCTCCCCCTTTCAATAACGTAAAGCCTATCACGTTTTTGCTTTCCTTCAGTTCTGAAGAAGAGTCACATTTAACTCAATATTAAATATGTTTTTCCTTTCACAGATGCTGCCAGATCTGTTGTGTATTTCCATCACTTTTTGTTTTAATTTCAGAGTTCCAACATTCAGAATATTTTGATTTTATTAAGAGCGATATACAGGCATACAAGGCTGGATGTTTGCTACTGAGAGAAGTAGACCCTCTCTGGGTTCACAACAGAGCCTTATTATGTATGCTTAACCGAGAGCCTAGACTCTTATAAAAGCATTATGTACATTTGTTGATATCAGTACAGAAAAGTATTGATTTTGTTTGGTTGAGATCTTGATGAGGTTATACCTCATCAAGAATGAATGAATTATATGAAGTTAATACTTTCCTGTGATCTCTTTTGTCAATGTCTCAACATTTATTTGCAAAAGGTTAAGAGGTGCTTTAAGTTTTTGTTATTGAAACTTGAATTGTCTGTTTGATTGACATTTTCATGGGGTTCTCGGAATAGAAATTGTTTTCCAAAAACAGGATATTTTTTCCTAAACTGTTTCACAAATGTCATTTTTACTATGGGGTTCTTTGGTTCTGTGCTTTGTATATATTGGGCAAATGGGCATGGGAGGGCCATAAGTTGGCATGGAGGATATTAGGCACCTTGTGTATGGGAGATAGCATGCATTAGCATGGAGTTGGCATAGAGAAGACACGGGTACATGGCTAAGAACTTTCAAAACATTCCCAAATCCGGGTATGGTTCACAACTCTTCTGAGATCCTGAACCCAGGGTCATGGTGATGCTAACCTGACTTCATGAAAGCAGCGGAAGGGTAAGAGATGCCATTCCCATACCTCCCCTCACCCGTGGGATCTGGCATGGGCAGGAGTGCAGGGCAAAGGCTCGCTACCCACATTCTTCTCACACAAACGGTGAAAATTGAGGTTCAAAGAAACAGGAGCAGGAATCCCGGAACGGAGTCCTAGCCACCATTTTGAAATAACTCAAGGAACATTCTGACTCTACAAAAATCCAACCAATAAAGAGAGAGGAGCAGACAGATCATTCTTCATTTCAGTTTGATCCATTAAAGGAAAAAGCTGAAAATACATTGATCCCCTTTGAAGGGTATGGTTAGGAAGGTGGGGTATTCTCAAGCAGCAGGAAGGTGCTGGGGGTGGGGGGGTAACATTGAGTAAATGACAGCACCTTGAAGAGGGGGAAGGGTTAAAGGAGGTCAAATGGTTGGTCAAAATGCAACAGACGGGGGCAAATAGGAAGAGGACTGAGGAGGAGACTGTTGAAGAGCCTGGAGTAAAATCGGACTTTCAGGGTGTAGAGACCCAGGAGGGATGTTGGCGGAGAATGGGATAGAGCCAATGGCAGCATCATTCCTATCACAACACACCATCCCAAAACACAGGAAAGAGAAACAGGAAAAGACGGAAAATGAAACAGAAAAGAATAGTGAAAGAAGCAAAATGACTAGATAACTTAGTGAGCGAGAAATAGAAGTGAAGGAAGAATGTGATGGCAGCAGAAAAGGAGAGATAGCAGGAGGAACAGCAACATGGATAGTATGTGGATTAATAACATTTCCGTGTGTTTGGTAAATGCCCCCTTCAAAAGGATCAATAGAACTATTGATGGGTAGAGTTGAGACTAAAAAGGTGAGACAAATATAGTGAAAGTAACAAAAACCTGATGATAAAAGATTGAACATAGAACATTCCAGCGCAGTACAGGCCCTTCGGCCCTCGATGTTGTGTCGACCAGTGGAACCAATCTAATGACCCTCCAACCTAAACTACTCCAATGTTATCCATATGCCCATCCACTGACCATTTGAACGCCCTTAAAGTTGGCGAGTCCGCAACTGCTGCAGGCAGGGCATACAACGCCCTTACTACCCTGATTTCTTGCCTTGATTGGGATGCCAACTTATGGCTCTTCCATGCCCATTTGCCCAATATATACAAAGCAAGGTAAGAAATCAGTGTAACATAGTGTAGGTTAGATGGGCTTTAGATTGGTTTCACAGGTCGGCGCAACATCGAGCCAGAAATGCCAAGTGAATAACCCATCTCAGCCTCTTCCAGTGGTCCCCAACATCTCGGGTGTTAGTCTCCAACCAATTTGACTTACTGACGTGATATAAAGAAACAGTTGGAGGCACTGCGTACTGCAAAGGCAATGGGCCCTGATAACATTCCAACAATGGAACTGAAGACCTGTTCTCCACAACTTGTCACTCCCCTAGCCAAGCTGTTCCAGTACAATTACAACACTGGCATCTACCCAACACTGTGGAAAAATGCCCAGGTATGTCCTCTAAACAAAAAGCAGGACAAATCCAACCCAGCCAATTACCACCCAATCAGTCTAACCTCGATCATCAGTAAAGTGATGGAAGGGGTCATTAACAGCGCTATCCAGCAGCAATAAACTGCTCAGTGATGCCCAGTTTGGGTTTCGCCAGGGGGTCACTCAGCTCCTGACCTCATTACAGCCTTGGTTCAAACATGGACCAAAGAGCTGAATTCCAGAAGTGAGGCAGCCCTTGACATCAAGGCCATATTCAACCGAATGTGGCATCAAGGAGCCCGAGTGAAACTGGAATCAATGGATATCGGGGGCAAACTCTCCGCTGGTTGGAGTCATTACCTGGTACACAGGTAGATGGTTGTGATTGTGGAGGGTCAGTCTTCTCAGCTCCAGGACATCTCTGCAGGACTCCCTCAGGTGGTATACACGACCCAACCATCTTCAACTGCTTCATCAATGACTTTCCCTCAATCATTATGTTGGAAGTGGAGATGTTTGCCAATGTTCAGCACCATTAAGGATTCCTCAGATACTGAAGCAGTTCATGTTCAGATGCAACAAGATCTGGACAATATCCAGGCTTGGGCTGACAACTGGCAAGTAACATTCGCGTGACACGAATGCCAGGCAATGACCATCATCAATAAGAGACACTCTAACCACTGCCCTTTGACATTTAATGGTGTAATCATCACTGATTCCCCCATTGGGGCGGCACGGTAGCACAGTGGGTTAGCGCTGCTGCTTCACAGCTCCAGGGACCCGGGTTCGATTCCCGGCTCGGGTGTGTGGAGTTTGCACATTCTCCTCGTGTCTGCGTGGGTTTCCTCCGGGTACTCCAGTTTCCTTCCACAGTCCAAAGATGTGCGGGTTAGGTTCATTGGCCGTGCTAAAATTGCCCCTTAGTGTCCTGGGATGTGTAGGTTAGAGGGACTAGTGAGTAAATGTGTAGGGGTACGGGGATAGGTCCTGGGTGGGATTGTGGTTGGTGCAGACTCGATGGGCCGAAGGGCCTGTTTCCGCACTGTAGGGATCTATGTTCATTGTTATCATTGACTAGAAACTCAACTGGACTCACAACACAAACACAGTAGCTATGAGAGCAAGTCAAAGGCTAGGAACTCACCTCCTGACTCCCCAAAGCCTATCTACCATTTACAAGGCACAAGTTGCCTGGATGGGTACAGCTCTAACAACACTCAAGAAGTTTGACCCACCCAGGGCAAAGCAGCCTGTTTGATTGGCACCACATCCACTCCCTCCACCACCGATGCTCAGTAGCAGCAGTGTGTACTATCTACAAGATGCACTGCAGCAACTCACCAAAGATCCTTAGACAGCACCTTCCAAACTACAGCCACTTACATCCTGAAGGAGATGAGGATTAGATATATGGGAACACCACCGCCTGCAAGGTCCCCTCCAAGGCACTCACCATCCTGGCTTGGGAATATATCGCCATTCCTTCGCAGTCACCATTCTCATAAATCTTTCTTGTATTCTCTAATACCTTCATATCTTTCAGAAAGTGTTTCATCTTTCAGATGTTCAGAACGAGCCACAGTACTCTGGTTGAAGTTGAATCAGCGTTTTAACAAGTTTATCATAGCTTCCTTGTTTTCATACTCTGTGCCTCTGTTGGTGAAGCCCAGGATACTGTGAGCTGTATTAACTGTGCTCTCAACCTGTCCCATCACCTTTAATGATTTGTGCACATATACAGCCCAGTTCTTCTGCCCCTACACCCACTTTAGGATTATATCTTTCAGTTTATATTGCCTCTTCTCATTCTGCCTACCAAAATAAATAGAACATAGAACATTACAGCGCAGAACAGGCCCTTCGGCCCACGATGTTGCGCCGACCAGTTACAAAACAATGACCCACTAGCCTAAACCAATCCCTTTTCATCCATAAACCTATCCACAGATCTCTTAAACGCTCCCAAACTAGGTGCATTTACAACTGCAGCTGGCAGGGCATTCCAGTCCCTCACCACCCTCTGGGTAAAGAACCTACCCCTGACATCAGTCCTATAACTACCCCCCCTTAATTTAAAGTCGTGCCCCCTCGTGCTAGCTTTCTCCATCCTAGGAAAAAGGCTATCACTATCTACCCTGTCTAAACCTCTAATCATCTTATATGTTTCAATAAGGTCCCCTCTTAGCCGCCTTCTTTCCAGCGAAAACAACCCCAAATCACTCAGTCTCTCCTCATAGGATCTCCCCTCCATACCAGGCAACATCCTGGTAAACCTCCTCTGCATCCTCTCCAAAGCCTCCACATCCTTCCTGTAATGTGGGGACCAGAACTGCACACAGTACTCCAAGTGCGGCCGCACCAGAGTTGTGTACAGTTGCATCATGAATCACTCCACTCTCCTCTGTTTTAATTTCATTTCTGTCTCTGTCCTCTTGAAGTCATAGAGATTTATTTACAGCACGGAAACAGGCCCTTGACCCAACTTGTCCATGCCACCCACATTTGACCCAAACCCCTCTACACCCATCGTACCCATCTAACTATCTAAATGTTTTTCAAAAGACAAAATTGTACCCACCTCTACTACCACCTCTGGCAGCTTGTTCCAGACACTCACCACCCTCCGTGTGAAACCGTTGTACGCATTGCTGCCACTGTGGGTGGGATGTTTTGGCCGTGTTCTCCTAAAGCCAGAAAACCCTGCCCGAGATGGCAATGGTAACCCCCAGAATGTTGATAGTGCTTTTTGTCTCATTTTCAATCTTTTTTCATGTCATGATCCAGCCATTCCTATCTCATCAAAACACATCTCTTGTTTCTTTACAGTATTGTCACTCCCTTTTTTTAAAAGCATTAAACCTTTCCTAATGTAATCTCTCCTGCCCTCCGCACTGTCACAGATTTACCCTTTTGTTCTTCCTACACCCCCATCCCTTCCACCACCCACCAACGCCTCTACTTTCTCAGAAGACTGAGGAAATTTGGCATGTCAGCTACGACCCTCACCAACTTTTACAGATGCCCCATAGAAAACATTCTTTCTGGTCGTATCACAGCTCGGTCTGGGATCCTGCTCTGCCCAAGACCACAAGAAACTACAAAAGCTCATTAATGCAGCCCAATCCATCACACAAACCAGCCCCCCATCCATTGACTCTGTCTATGCTTCCCGCTGCCTCAGCAAAGTAGCCAAATAATTAAGGATCCCACACACCCCAGACATTCTCTTTTTCACCTTTTTTTTAGACTTTATTCCAGTCCAGTCAAGTCAAATTAAACCCAATTCAGAGTCCCGACAAGTTGGTCAGAACTTATGTTCCCCCTGTGTGAGGAGCCACAGGAAGGAACCACTGCCAGTGGGATGGGGAATACCATGCCGCTAATCATACTGAGATATTTATTTCACTGTGATAATCAGCTCCGCACTGACCCCTGGCACAGAGTAGATTGCACTCAAAAAAGGCACAAAGTCGCAAACCTCACTACAGGCCCCCGCTGGTGTCTGGAGCAGTGCAGTGGGCTGGGAGAATCGCAGCCTTTCTATTTAATTTGCCATGCTGTCTGGAATGATAGTGGGTGGCACGGCAGCACAGTGGGTTAGCACTGCTGTTTCACAGCTCCAGAGACCTGGGTTCGATCCCCGGCTCGGGTCACTGTCTGTTTGCACATTCTCCTCATGTCTGCGTGGGTTTCCTCCGGGTGCTCCAGCTTCCTCCCCAAAGAGTTAGGTTGATTGGCCATGCTAAGAAATTGCCCCTTAGTGTCCTGAGGTGCGTGGGTTAGAGGGTTTAGTGGGTAAAATATGTAGGGATATGGGGGTAGGGCCTGGGTGGGATTGTGGTCTGTGCAGACTCGATGGGCTGAAGGGCCTCTTTCTGCACTGTATGATTTTATGAACTGGATTGAACTGGTTCTGTCCTACTTCACATCGTCCTCTGGTGCCGCCGTGAATTGTGGCTTTCTGGAACACGAACACATTGTTCCAAGGAAAGTAGTTTCTAGGTTTTGATAAGTAACAGCGATATGTAACACGGTCCTTTGACCCTGATCCTGCCCTTCAATAAGACCATGGTTCACTTTCCACTGACTCCTTCTCCCACATGATCCCCACATACCTGATTTCCCTCTGTAACCAGGAATTATCTGGCCATCTACTCCGGTGGGATTCTCCGGTCCCACTGCAGTAAGTGGAGATTTTGCTGAGGGCCAAATTTTCCCTCCTCGCTTGCAGTGTTGGCGGAGGGAATGGCCAAAAAATTCAGGCCAGCAGATTTCTTTTTTTTTTAGAACCCTACAGTGCAGAAACAGGCCCTTCGGCCCATCGAGTCTGCACCGAACACAATCCCACCCAGACCCTATCCCCATATCCCTACACATTTACCTGCTAATCCCTCTAACCTACACATCCCAGGACACTAAGGGGCAATTTTAGCATAGCCAATGAACCTAACCCACACATCTTTGGACTGTGGGAGGAAACCGGAGCACCCGGAGAAAACCCACGCAGACACGAAGAGAATGTGCAAACTCCACACAGGCAGTGACCCGAGCCGGGAATCGAACCCAGGACCCTGGAGCTGTGAAGCAGCAGTGCTAACCCACTGTGCTACCGTGCCGCCCAGAAATGGCTCAGTTTTACATAAAGGAATAGAGTCTTGTCCAATGCTGCCTGTGAGATTTTGTAACAGGAGGTTTCCTCCTCTAAAAGAACCAGGTAGGAGTTTAACAATAACATGGCAGTTTCATGGTCACTATTGATGCTAGCTTTATATTCAGTATTTATTTAAATTAACTCAATTTAAATTCCCCAGTCACTGCGGTGGAATTTACATAGAACATAGAATACCACAGCACAAACAGGCCCTTCGGCCCACATCCATACCTACCCGGCCTATCTATAACCCTCAATCCCATATACTCATCCAGAAGTCTCTTAAAAGACCCCAGCGAGTTCGCCTCCACCACCACCGACGGCAGCCGATTCCACTCACCCACCACCCTCTGAGTGAAAAACTTACCCCTGACATCTCCCCTGTACCTGCTCCCCAGCACCTTAAACCTGTGTCCTCTCGTAGCAAACTCATATCTCCAGGTCTTTTGAACTCATATTTCCAGGCCTGGGCCTGTGGATTACTAGGCCAGTAACAAACCATGATGGGGTCTTTCCTGGTCACATTGCGTGAGAAACTCGGGGAAATTCTGGGACCGAGCTGAATGGCCTCTCAGGGGCTACAATCCATCCCCCCTTGGGTTTAGAATGAAAATTAGATTGAGATTTTCGGTGGGGGTTGGTGTCTGTGCCTGTGTAAAATACATGCAGCTGAAAGGTGAGGGACAAAAATATCCACAGAGAGTTCAGGCAACTTAACAGTGACAAACTCCAATTATCCTCCTTTGACACGAGGCATCACATTATCTGGATCCTGGGTATAGACAGAGTTCCAAAGGCTATGAAAGAAGCCCCCACCTGGGAGGTTATTGTTGACACGGGCAGGGATGTGGACCTCAGGTTGCAGAGGGAGAGTGCTACACAGCAAGAGCAAACTCTCTTGTGTCAACTCTTGCTGTCCTAAGAACATAAGAACATAAGAAATAGGAGCAGGAGTAGGCCATCTAGCCCTTCGAGCCTGCCCTGCCATTCAATAAGATCATGGCTGATCTGTCGTGGCTCAGCTCCACCTTCCCGCCCTCTCCCCATAACCCTTAATCCCCTCTCTTATCAAAAACCCATCAACCCGTTTCTTGAAAATATTTAGCGAGGCAGCCTCCACCACTTCAACGGGCAGAGAATTCCAGAGATTCACCACCCTTTGAGTGAAGAAGTTCCTCCTCAACTCTGTTCTAAACCGCCTCCCCTTTATCTTGAGGCTGTGCCCCCTAGTCCTACTGTCTTTTTTGAGCGGGAAGAGTCTCTCCACCTCTATCCTATCCATCCCATTCATAAGTCCACAGCTCACGGCCCAGCCCACCCCAGGGATATGGTGGTGCTGCCATTGTAATAGAATGCTATTCAAATGGAACTGTGCTCACCAATCACAGACAACACGGATACGAGGACCCCGTTCAGTGCCTCCCCTCCTCACCGGATATTAAACAGTCAGGGTTGTGAGCTTCAGGACATTCCTGGGAATCGATAGATTCCTATGGGCTGCCCAACTTATTTTATGGCTCACCTGTCTCTTATGTCTGAGCTTCTGGGGATCGTCCGTGAATGTCTGTATAAGCTGTGTAAGTTTATTGATGTCTTTTTTTTACATCCACAGGTGATTCAGGCTGCCTTGTTGTCCAACAAGGGGCATACACGCGGTGGGTCGTACGAGGGCTGCTCTTGGATGTTGTTTCGAGAGTTGCCTAGTGCTTCACTTCGTTAGTGTGCGCTTAAACTGGACCAACTGACGGGCAACACGACAGCTCAGTGACTATCACTGTTTGCTGTGCAGTTACAGGGACCCGGGTCGGATCTCCGACTTGGGTCGGTGTCTGTGGGAGTTTGCACATTCTCCCCGTGCGTGCGTGGGTTTTGTCCGGGTGCTCCGGTTTCCTCCCACACCCCAAAAACTTGCTTTTAGGCTGATTGGTGTAACAAATTGTCCCTAAATTAGACCTCCCTTAATCTGGTGTACATATAATTCCCTAAATTTGCACCCCCTTCATTGTGGAGTCCAAGAGGCGTAGACAAAAGTCGTAGGTAGGAGAAGGATTGGAATGAGGCGCCCACTGAGTGTTAGAATGGGCGGCGTGGGCTTGTCGGGCCGAAGGGCCTGTTTCCTGTGCTGTGCTGTTCTTTGAGAAATGGCTCAGTTTTACATAAAGGAATAGAGTCTTGCCCAATGTGAGATTTTGGAACAGTGGATGTCTAATTGATATCACTTCTTCTGAGAGCTTCTCGCTCAGGGGTTTGTATTGATAAGTGTCATTGACCCCCTTCATCTGAATCTCCGCTTAGAGGGGTCGGACATCCCTTATCATGGCTACATCAAGCTCGCCCTATCAATCCCCTATCACACCTTTAATAACCCATGGTTCTGGTTGTTTAGTACCCAATGGACAATTCAGTAGAGAGTTTCTGTGGTGTTGAGGTCAGATATGTTAAAAAAAATCTAGTTTTTTTATTCATTTGTAAGACTTGAGCGTCACTGGCAATTATTAGCCACAGTAAAAAGTCTGACAACACCAAGTTTTAGTCCAACCGATTTATTTGATAATATTCTCACAAGCAAGCAAGCTTTCGGGGTTAGCCCCTTCGTCAGGTGAATGGAGAGTTCTGGCCTCAGACAGAGCATATAACAGCACAGACAGTTTAGAGATTGCTGATTAGAATGCGAATCCTTACACCTAACCTGCGACTGAACAGAGACTGATAGCCAAGTTCCGCACACATGAGGACGGTCTCAACAGGGATCTTGGGTTCATGTCGCACTATCTGTAACCCCCGTGACTTGCCTGGGTTTGCAAAACCTCACTTACTGTACTATCTGGAGACAATACACATCTCTTTAAACTGTGATCAGTGCTCCTTCCACTCACATTATCAGCCACTTTAAGACTTGAACAGCAGGTTAGGTGTAAGGATTCGCATTCTAATCAGTAATCTCTAAACTGTCTGTGCTTTATATGCTCTGTCTGAGGCCAGAACTCTCCATTCACCTGACGAAGGGGCTAACCCCGAAAGCTTGCTTGCTTGTGAGAATATTATCAAATAAATCGGTTGGACTAAAACCTGGTGTTGTCAGACTTTTTACCTTTTTGAACTGTGCCATTAGGCAGGGAAATCCCAGGGTTTTGACCCATTTGCCTGACCCTTGCCAACACATTTAAGTTAAATCTATCTCTTAGTAGCTTCCTCTTCACAATTTACTTTCCTGCCTATTTCAGTGCCATCAGCAAACTTAGCAACAATGTATTCAGTCCCTTTATCCAAGTCATTGATAGAAATTGTAAAAGGTTGAGGCCCAGGCAGGGGAACTCTATGGTACATCACTCATTACATCCCATCAACCAGAAAAAGACTCATTTGTGGCTCCCCTCTCTTTCATTGTGTGCGTTACGCTTTGATCTCAGACTGGAGTCAACTGGTAACTCAGTTGATCCAAATCAGTAATAACCACAACTACCCCATCCTCTACCTCCCTCTGCATGTTCCCTTGGCTTCAGTCAAGGTTGGAGGATATCGACACTAATCACCTGAAATAAAGTATGCATTTTGGGGTGAGAAGTATCAATGAATCGAACAAGATTAAAGGCAAATTACAGCTAATTCCTGAAACAAATGCAAAGATTAAGTGGAACGCAGCATCTGTGACGATGGTCAAGTCATTGATGTAATCATAGAAACCCTACAGTGCAGAAAGAGGCCATTCAGCCCATCGAGTCTGCACCAACCACAATCCCACCCAGGCCCTACCCCCATATCCCTACATATTTTACCCACTAATCCACGCTTCTCGGCGCACTAAGGGGCAATTTTAGCACGGCCAATCAACCTAACGCGCACACCTTTGGACTGTGGGAGGAAGCCGGAGCACCCGGAGGAAACCCACGCAGACACGAGGAGAATGTGCGAACTCCACACTGACAGTGACCCCGAGCCGGGAATCGAACCCAGGTCCCTGGAGCCGTGAAGGGGCAGCGCTAACCCACTGCGCTACCGTGTCGCCCCGTAACGGGTGAGGGTCAGTACTGGAGGAGGTGACTGATATTCCAGAACACTCCGTTTTCTTTCCAGTGCGTGTGCATGCTTATCTCTGTGCGTTTTGAACAACAACCCTCCTGATTTTGACTTAAATCTGTTTTATTCCCAGGCTTTGCTCGCCACTTCACCGCGACAAACACTGTGTTCCCTTTGTCGTGCACCCTATAGACCTGCGCGCGTTCGCTGACTTCAACTTTTGGACGTAAGCTTGTTTCCACACAGGCTGTAAATTCCCAGTTCCAAGGGGCAGCTCGACAATGGAATTATTCATTGTTTCCGCGCCAGGCCCATTTTGCTGACTGTTAATGAATGTGTCAGTGTGGAGTGAATGAATCTTGTTCTGCCACAGCTTACAGTGAGGTTTATCCCCTCTGGAAAATTACAGTAAGTGGGCTGAGTTCTGAAAGAGGATTTGCACCCACCATCACATAAAGCAGAGAGCCCCACAGGGGTGGAAGATTTTCTCTGTCCCACTTGGCGCTGGGCCCAAAGCTTTTTCACGCTCACTGAGTGAATGGTGCCTTTCTCGACAATCCAGTGACACTGTCTGTCTGACAATCCCTGTTCATCCCCCCCCCCCCCCCCCCACCACCACCACCCATCCATTTATTCCAATCAGAGCACGCTCACAAATTCATCAACTATTGGACACAGCTTTAACCCTCTTTGAATTGCACTCCCGCCAGGAAGAGTGTCCAGGTGCGCCATCCCTCAGAACAGCGAGAGTCTACCAAAGCCATCCCCCCCCCCCCCCTCCCCTCCCCTCTCCCTCAACCAACACCAAATGGCCTGGAATACTGATATTCCCAAACCCATGCTCCCCCACTTCCTCATCCTGACTAGCCTAGAATTCCAATTCTCCCAGAACAGCCTAGAATATGACCTCCTCTTGTTTGGCCTATTCATAAGAACATAAGAAACAGGAGCAGGAGTAGGCCATCTGGCCCTTCGAGCCTGCCCCGCCATTCAATAAGATCATGGCTGATCTGAAGTGGATCAGTTCCACTTTCCCGCTTTCTCCCCATAACCCCTAATTCCCCTGTCTATCAGAAATCTATCTACCCGTGACTTAAATATATTTAGCGAGGTAGCCTCCACCACTTCAACGGGCAGAGAATTCCAGAGACTCACCACCCTTTGAGTGAAGAAGTTCCTCCTCAACTCTGATCTAAACTGGCCCCCACCCCCCCCTTATTTTGAGGCTGTGTCCTCTAGTCCTGCTGTCCTTTCTAAGCGGGAAGAATCTCTCTACCTCTACCCTATCCATCCGCTTCATTATCTTATACGTCTCCATAAGATCCCCCCCTCAGCCTTCTAAACTCCAACGAGTACAGACCCAGTCTATTTAGTCTCTCTTCATAATCCAACCCCCTCATCTCCGGTATCAGCCTTGTGAACCTCCTCTGCACTCCCTCCAAGGCCAAAATATCCTTGCGCAGGTGCGGCGCCCAAAACTGCACACAGTACTCCAGCTGCGGCCTCACCAGTGCCCTGTACAGTTGCAGCAAGACCTCCCTGCTTTTATATTCAATCCCCCTCGCTATAAAGGCCAATATCCCATTCGCCTTCTTGATCACCTGCTGCACCTGCAGACTGGGTTTTTTGGGATTCAGGCTACCAGCTCTCGCGATCTGCGCTGCCTGCCACAGAATACAAAATCCCTTTCCAATCCTCACATCTTCAATTGGATGAGAACTCCCCCATAAATCTTTATCCCTTTTCCTGTAAAGCTGAAGACAGAGATTACTGGAAATGAGCACACTAACGCTCGAGACAGTGGGACCATTGCTTCTGAATCATAGCCAGTTCCCCAAACCCTGTGGAGTTCCACAGTCACCTTTACTGAGCAGGCATTGACTAATGCCTGCCTTGGCTCACACGGATAGGCACAGCTTTTCTGGGACTCACAGAATAGCCTTTTAGATGAGAAAGAAGTGATAAATAGATTTGTATAGCCAAATTAAGCAGAGTCAGCTCGTTGCTAACTTTAGCAACGTCAGGAGATAAAAGGTAACCATGCTATCAGATGTGACAGAGAAAGAATTTCATTTAAGTGTCAACAGAGAGCAAGCCAATCTGGGGACAGTGTGGGAGAACTTGGCAATTTTCAGGAATTAGTTCAGACCATCTCCTCACCAACACATGACACAGTTTTCAAAAGAAACACACTGATGTAATCCAAGCAAAAGCATGAAAGAGACTTGAATTTATTTGGCACCTTTTATGACCTCAGCCACTTTATAAACAATTGATTTCAAGCAGTCGCTGTGGTAATTTGGACAATTTGTGCACAGCAAGCTCCCATTAACAATACCTATTTTTGTCTATGTTGGTCAAGTGAGAAATTTGTCTCACCAGGGAGAGCACAGTGGCACGGTGGTTCGCACTGCTGCCTCACAGCACCAGGGACCCGGGTTCAATTCCTGGCGTGGGTCACTGTCTGGGTGGAGTCTGCACGTTCTCCCAGTATCTGCATGAGTTTTCTCTGTATGCTCCAGTTTCCTCCCACAGTCTGAAAGATGTACTGGTTAGGTGCGTTGGCCATACTAAATTCTAAGAACATAAGAAACAGGAGCAGGAGTAGGCCATCTAGCCCTTCGAGCCTGCCCCGCCATTCAATAAGATCATGGCTGATCTGAAGTGGATTAGTTCCACTTTCCCGCTTTCTCCCCATAACCCTTAATTCCCTTGTCTATCAGAAACCTATCTACCCGTGACTTAAATATATTCAGCGAGGCAGCCTCCACCACTTCAACGGGCAGAGAATTCCAGAGATTCACCACCCTTTGAGTGAAGAAGTTCCTCCTCAACTCTGATCTAAACTGCGCCCAGCCCACCGCCCCCCCCCCCCACCCCACTTATCTTGAGGCTGTGTCCTCTAGTCCTGCTATCCTTTCTAATCGGGAAGAATCTCTCTACCTCTACCCTATCTATCCCCTTCATTATCTTATATGTCTCTATAAATCCCCCCTCATCCTTCTAAACTCCAATGAGTACAAAGAACAAAGAACAACCCAGCACGGGAAACAGGCCCTTCAGCCCAACAAGCCCGCGCCGCCGTATCACCCTACACCTATTCTACCCTGCATATCTACGAATGGAACCCCTAACTTAGCCAGATTCAGGGGAGAATAGTGTCAATTTGATAAAACCAATCAGCCTAAGAGCACATCTTTGGGGTGTGGGAGGAAACCGGAGCGCCCGGAGGAAACCCACGCAACCACAGGGAGAATGCACAAACTCCCACAGACACAGGCCCAAATCCATGTGTCTGCACAGCTAGCAGTGCTAGTCACTGAGCTGTTGCGGCTCCCGTCTACCGGTCCAGGATCAAGCACACACACCGACACGAAGTACTAGGCCACTCCCGGAACTTCCAAGAGCAGCCCAGGCATGACCCACCGTGTGCATGCCCCTCGTTTGACAACGAGGTGGACCTCCAAGCAAGACCTCCCTACTTTTATATTCAATCCCCTTCGCTATGAAGGCCAGCATCCCATTCGCCAAACTAAGCTTGTACTCGTTAGAGTTTAGAAGAATGAGGGGAGATCTCATTGAGACGTATAAGATGATGAATGGGATGGATAGGATAGAGGTGGAGAGACTCTTCCCGCTCAAAAAAGACAGTAGGACTAGGGGGCACAGCCTCAAGATAAAGGGGAGGCGGTTTAGAACAGAGTTGAGGAGGAACTTCTTCACTCAAAGGGTGGTGAATCTCTGGAATTCTCTGCCCGTTGAAGTGGTGGAGGCTGCCTCGCTAAATATTTTTAAGAAGCGGGTTGATGGGTTTTTGATAAGAGAGGGGATTAAGGGTTATGGGGAGAGGGCGGGAATGTGGAACTGAGCCACGACAGATCAGCCATGATCTTATTGAATGGCGAGGCAGGCTCGAAGGGCCAGATGGCCTACTCCTGCTCCTATTTCTTATGTTCTTATGTTCTTCCTGATCACCTGCTGCACCTGCAGACTGGGTTTTTGCGAGACACAGAAATTCTCCCTGTGTTTAATTAACCGCACGAAACTTTGCCATTAAATAACCTTAAATTGTGCATGAATCACTTCCAGCAGAGATTTTTTTTTTCTTCAAAGTTATTAATGAGAGGGCAAATGGCAGGGGGGGGGGGGGGTTTATTTCATATTTAACAATGGAAACAACTGCAGATATTTATCCAGCATCTTTAACGTAATAAAACGTGTTTCACAGGAGCAGGACAAAGCAAACTGTGACACCAAGGCAGACTAGGAGATATCAGGTCTGGTGGCCAAGATCTTGGTCCTGAAGGTCAGTTTTAAAGATTGTTTTAAAGGAGTAAAGTTTGATAGTGAGACAGAGAGAGAAAGAGAGGCAATTCCAATATCTGAAGGACCAGCAACTGAAGAACGGGCACCAATGCCAGAGTGGCTAAAATTGACAATATGCAGAAGGTCAGAAGTTGAGGAGCACAGAGGACTATGAATCATAGAATCCATATAGTTCAGGCCCTTGAGTCTGCACCGACTCTCCAACAAAGCATCTTACCCCGTCTCTCCCTCTGCCCCATCCCGGTGTCTCTGCACATTTACCACCAATCCATTTAATCTAAGACGTTGGGACACAGAGAGAGAATTTAACGGGGCCAATCGATCTGGCCCCCACACCTTTGGGCTGTGGGAGGAAACCGGAGCACTCAGAGGAAAACCCACGCAGACACGAGGAGAATGTGCAGACCCCGCACAGACAGTGACCCGAGCCAGGAATCGAACCCGGGTCCCTGGCAGTGTAAGGCAGCAGTGCTAACCACTGTGCCACCGTGCCGTGATGTTAGAGGAGATGACAGAGGAAGGGAGGCCAAAGATGAATCTTTTAAAATCAGTTTCTGCTTGAACGAAGACAGTTTAGGTTCATGGGCAAGGAGGTGGTAGACAAATAGGACACGCTGCAGGTTAGGACACAAGCAGTGGAATTTTAGATAACTCCAAGTTTACAAATGACCTCAAAAGCAGCAAAGGTGGTGTGTGAAAAAAGGTTCATACAGCGAGTTGTTGGAGTCTGGGATGCGCTGCCTGGAAGTATGGTGGAGGCAGGTTCAATGGAGGCATTCAAGAGGGCATTAGATAGAACCATAGAAAATTCCAGCTCAGAAACAGGCCTTTTGGCCCTTCTTGTCTGTGCCGAACCATTTTTTGCCTAGTCCCACTGACCTGCACTTGAACCATATCCCTCCACACCCCCTCTCATCCATGAACATAAGAACATAAGAAATAGGAGCAGGAGTAGGCCATCTAGCCCTTCGAGCCTGCCCCGCCATTCAATAAGATCATGGCTGATCTGTCGTGACTCAGCTCCACCTTCCCGCCCTCTCCCCATAACCCTTAATCCCCTCTCTTATCAAAAAGCCATCAACCCGTTTCTTAAAAATATTTAGCGAGGCAGCCTCCACCACTTCAACAGGCAGAGAATTCCAGAGATTCACCACCCTTTGAGTGAAGAAGTTCCTCCTCAACTCTGTTCTAAACCGCCTCCCCTTTATCTTGAGGCTGTGCCCCCTAGTCCTACTGTCTTTTTTGAGCGGGAAGAGTCTCTCCACCTCTATCCTATCCATCCCATTCATCATCTTATACGTCTCAATGAGATCTCCCCTCATTCTTCTAAACTCTAACGAGTACAAGCCTAGTTTATTCAGCCTATCCTCATAGCTCAACCCCCTCAACTCTGGTATCAGCCTAGTAAACCTCCTCTGCACTCCCTCCAGGGCCTAAATATCCTTGCGCAGGCGTGGCGCCCAAAACTGCACACAGTACTCCAGCTGCGGCCTCACCAATGCCCTATACAGCTGCAGCAAGACCTCCCTACTTTTATATTCAATCCCCCTCGCTATGAAGGCCAGCATCCCATTCGCCTCCCTGACCACCTGCTGCACCTGCAAGCTGGGTTTTTGCAACTCATGCACAAGGACCCCGAGGTCCCTCTGCACCGTCGCCTGCTGCAGTTTTTCGCCATGTAAGTAATAGTCCTTCCTACCATTCTTCCTACCAAAACCCGTCCGAGTTTCTCTTAAATGTTAAAAGTGAGCCCGCATTTATCCGGCAGCTCATTCCACACTCCCACCACTCTCTGCGTGAAGAATCCCCCCCCCCCTAATATTCCTTTTAAAATTTTCTCCTTTCACCCCTAACCCATGCCCTCCGAATGTCCAGGATGATGAACAAAGAGAGAAGGCCATGGACTGGGAGGATGATGTGATTTGATTTATTATTTGTCACATGTATTGGTATACAATGAAAAGTTTTATTTCTTGCGTGCTGTACAGACAGTGCATACCGATCATAAAGAAGGAGAGGGTGCAGAATGTAGTGTTACAGTCATAGCTGGGGGGGGTACAGAAAGGTCAATTCAATACAGAGTAGGTCCGTTCAAAAGCAGCAGAGAAGAAGCAATAATAGAAAAAAAAATGATGGAATGTGGCTCCCCTCCCACATCCCTCCTGGGCCAGGTAATGCTCCCCCTTTTTCCAAAAAGATACGAAAGTTTGAGGCCACATACCAACCGAGACAAGAACAGCTTCTTCTCTGCTGCAGTCAGACCTACCTTGCGCTGAGGTGACCTGTGACCCCCACAGACATTACCCGCCCCCCACAACGTTACTGACCACCTTATTCCCCCAGCCCTCCGCCACCCAGACCGATCGCAGAACCCTACCCCCCCCCCCCCCTTCCCCTCCACCGATCTCTCAGGCGGAGTGGCAGCGAACCCCCTTTCCTCCCCCACAGATCTCAGGCAGAGAGCCATCGGACGCCAAGCGCTCACCTCCTCGCTAACTGGGGCGGCACGGTAGCACAGTGGGTTAGCACTGCTGCTTCACAGCTCCAGGGTCCTGGGTTCGATTCCCGGCTCAGGTCACTGCCTGTGTGGAGTTTGCACATTCTCCTCGTGTCTGCGTGGGTTTTCTCCTGGTGCTCCGGTTTCCTCCCACAGTCCAAAGATGTGCGGGTTAGGTTCATTGGCTATGCTAAAATTGCCCCTTAGTGTCCTGGGATGTGTAGGTTAGAGGGATTAGCAGGTAAATGTGTAGGGATATGGGGATAGGGTCTGGGTGGGATTGTGTTCGGTGCAGACTTGATGGGCCGAAGGGCCTGTTTCTGCACTGTAGGATTCGATGTAAACCGGGCTTCTATGGGCGCATGTCTGTTTGGCACCAGTTCTGGGTGGGCGGGACACGGTGGTAAAGGGGAAGTGCCGGTAAAGTTAGCGTGCCGCCCATTTAAGAACATAAGAAATAGGAGCAGGAGTAGGCCATCTGGCCCTTCGAGCCTGCCCCGCCATTCAATAAGATCATGGCTGATCTGTCGTGACTCAGCTCCACCTTCCCGCCCTCTCCCCATAACCCTTAATCCCCTCTCTTATCAAAAACCCATCAACCCGTTTCTTAAAAATATTTAGCGAGGCAGCCTCCACCACTTCAACGGGCAGAGAATTCCAGAGATTCACCACCCTTTGAGTGAAGAAGTTCCTCCTCAACTCTGTTCTAAACCGCCTCCCCTTTATCTTGAGGCTGTGCCCCCTAGTCCTACTGTCTTTTTTGAGCGGGAAGAGTCTCTCCACCTCTATCCTATCCATCCCATTCATCATCTTATACGTCTCAGTGAGATCTCCCCTCATTCTTCTAAACTCTAACGAGTACAAGCCTAGTTTATTCAGCCTCTCCTCATAGCTCAACCCCCTCCACTCCGGTATCAGCCGAGTAAACCTCCTCTGCACTCCCTCCAGGGCCAAAATATTTAAATTGCCTTCACGCCCATTTCAGGCACGGTCCCGATTGTGGCCATTTTCGGGCCTTGGTAAAGGGCGTGAAGGTGGGCGTGGATCACGCTACTCACCTCATGTCTGACTTTACCGAGTTTTGGCACCCGAAAACGGGCGCAACTTGACGGTAAAATCGGGCCGCCGGCCTTCATTCCTGTTCCAGAGGAAAAGGTTTCTTCAGTTTCCTCAGGATCTGCCAGGTGGAGAGGGAAATCTTTAGAAACGTGAACTATGCCTCCAGACTATTACACTTTTCAGTTAGGCCCGTTTTTCTTAAAGTTGGGCTCCCTCTTGTCTGAAAGTGAACCCTGCCTCGTTTTAGTAATGGCAGGAAATTCGAGGCATCCTTTTGATGGATGTTGACGGCTTTTGATGGGTGGTTACTAGCCAGTTGGTAAAAGTATTATTGCCAGGATTAAAACAGAATTTTACCAGAATGATAGGGAGTGGGATAGCTTGGTCCTGGTTTTGAACAAAGCTCGGCGCAACATTGAGGGCCGAAGGGCCTGTACTGTTCTATGTTCTAGAACAGAATTCAAGACTGGGAGTCAGGCTTTTTGGGCCTTGAAATATGGTGGATTGGAAATAAGGCAGTGTAGGGTTTGATGCTATCTTATTTTTAAGCTTATTAGTGTCACACGTAGACTTACACTGCAATGAAGTTACTGTGAAAATCCCCAAGGCGCCACACTCCAGTGTCTGTTTGGGTACAGTGAGGGGGAATTTATCCTGGCCAACGCACTTAACCAGTATGTCTTTCGAACTGTGCGGGGAATCTGGAGAACCCGGAGGAAACCCATACAGAGAGAACGTGCAGACTCCACACAACTCGGGACCCCAAGCCAGAAATCAAGCCAAGATCCCTGGAGCTTTCGACAACCTTACTTAGAAAATGTTAACCCTATGACAGCGAACAGTTTCCAGAAGGCATTTGATAAAATGCTACATCAAAGGTTATTGTGGAAAATGAAAGCTGATGTTATGGAGTAACATATTGGCATGGATAGATCGGCTGGCTAACAGGAAGCAAAGAGTAGGCATAAATGGGTCTTTTTTTCTGGTTGGCAGTATGTAACGAGTGGTGTGCCACAGGGATCAGTGGTGGGGTCTCAATCGTTTGCAGTTTTATATAAGGGACTTGGATGGAGGGATGTATGCCAAATTTGCAGGCAACACAAAGTTAGGAAGGAAAGTGTGTTGTGAAGAGAACATCAGGAGGCTACAGAAGGATATAAATGGATTAAGTGTGAACAAAAATCAGGCAAATGAAGTATAATGTAGGAAATTGTGAAATTGGCCATTTCGGCAGCACAAAAAGAAGAAAAGCTTATTTTCTAAATGGATTGCAGAGCTCTGAGGTACAGAGGGATCTGGATGTAAGAAAGAACATAAGAAATAGGAGCAGGAGTAGGCCAACTAGCCCTTCGAGCCTGCCCCGCCATTCAATAAGAATGTCAATAAGATGTCTTAGTGCATCAATCACTAAAGGCCAGTGTGCGGGTACAGTGAGTAACTAGGAAAGCTAATAGATTATCATCATTTATTGCAGGGGAAATTGAATGCAAGAGTAGGGAGGCTATGCTTCAGTTATACAGAGCACGAGTGAGACCATATCTGGAGCACTGTGTAGCATTGGTCTCCGTTTTTAAGGAAAGAAGTAAATGCATTTGAAGCAGTTCAGAGAAAGTTTACTAGGCTAATTCCAGGAATAGGTGAGTTGCCTTATGAGGATAGGTTGGGACGGGTTAAGCTTGTATCCACTGGAGTTCAGAAGAGTAAGGAACAACTTGACTGAAACATTCCCGAGGGATCTTTGTAGGGTGGATGTGGAGAGGACATTTCCTCTTGTGGGAAAATTTAGAATTCAGGGTCACAGTTTAAAAATAAGGGGTCACTCATTTAACATGGAGTTTAGGGGAAATTTTTTCTCTGAGTGTTGTGAGTTTTGGAACCTCTTCTTCAAAAGAGTGGAAGCAAACTCTTTGAATGTTATGAAGCAGAGGTGGATTGACTCTTGGTAAGCGAGGGGATGATAGGTTATCGGGAGTAGGCAAATCGAAGGTTACTATCAGATCAGAAATGATATTATTAAATGATAGAGCAGGCTTGAGGGTCCTACTCCCATTCTTTGTTTGTAGGCCGTATATTCTCATGGGTGTTTTGAGAGCTGAGATGAAACAGCGGTAATGTTTAGATAGACAAGTGAAGTTGGTTTGGCACAGAGACATCTGTTTTTATTCATTCGTGGGACATAGAACATAGAACATAGAACATTACAGCGCAGAACAGGCCCTTCGGCCCACGATGTTGCGCCGACCAGTTACAAAACAATGACCCACTAGCCTAAACCAATCCCTTTTCATCCATAAACCTATCCACAGATCTTTTAAACGCCCCCAAACTAGGTGCATTTACAACTGCAGCTGGCAGGGCATTCCAGTCCCTCACCACCCTCTGGGTAAAGAACCTACCCCTGACATCTGTCCTATAACTACCCCCCCTTAATTTAAAATCGTGCCCCCTCGTGTTAGCTTTCTCCATCCTAGGAAAAAGGCAATCACTATCTACCCTGTCTAAACCTCTAATCATCTTATATGTTTCAATGAGATCCCCTCTTAGCCGCCTTCTTTCCAGCGAAAACAACCCCAAATCACTCAATCTCTCCTCATAGGATCTCCCCTCCATACCAGGCAACATCCTGGTAAACCTCCTCTGCACCCTCTCCAAAGCCTCTACATCCTTCTTGTAATGTGGGGACCAGAACTGCACACAAAACTCCAAGTGCGGCCGCACCAGAGATGTGTACAGTTGCATCATGACGCTACGACTCCTAAATTCAATCCCCCTACCAATAAACGCCAAAACTCCGTATGCCTTCTTAACAACTTTATCTACTTGATTCCCAACTTTCAGGGATCTATGTACACATACACCTAGATCCCTCTGCTCCTCCACACTATTCAAAGTCCTCCCGTTAGCCCTATACTCAACACATCTGTTATTCCTACCGAAATGAATTACCTCACACTTCTCCACATTAAACTCCATTCGCCACCTCTCAGCCCAGCTCTGCAACCTTTCTAAGTCATCCTGCAAACTATGACACCCTTCCTCACAATCTACCACACCTCCGACTTTGGTGTCATCAGCAAACTTACTAATCCACCCAACTATACCCTCATCCAGATCATTAATAAAAATTACAAACAGCAGTGGCCCCAAAACAGATCCCTGAGGCACACCACTTGTAACCGAACTCCATGACGAATATTTCCCATCAACCACCACTCTCTGTCTCCTATCTGCTAGCCAATTCCTGATCCAATTACCTAGATCACCCCCAATCCCATACATCTGCATTTTCTGCAGAAGCCTACCATGGTGAACCTTATCAAACGCCTTGCTAAAATCCATATACACCACATCAACTGCCTTACCCCTATCCACCTCTTTGGTCACTTTCTCAAAGAACTCGATAAGGTTAGTAAGGCATGACCTACCCGCTACAAAACCATGCTGACTATCTCTAATCAACTCATTACTTTCCAAATAACTATAAATCCTGTCTCTAATAATCCTTTCCAAAACCTTACCCACCACAGAAGTAAGACTCACCGGTCTATAATTCCCAGGGAAGTCCCTTCTCCCCTTCTTAAACAATGGGACAACATTTGCTGTCCTCCAATCTTCTGGTACTATACCAGAGACTAACGACGACCTGAAGATCAGAGCCAGAGGCTCCGCAATCACCCCTCTTGCCTCCCAAAGAATCCTAGGGTAAATCCCATCTGGACCAGGGGACTTATCTATTTTCAAACCCTCTAAAATATCCAGCACATCCCCCGTATCAACTGCAATACTATCTATTTCACACCCCTGCACCCCAGTGTCCTCCTCAGCTACATTCCTGTTCCCTTGCGTGAACACCGAAGAGAAATATTGGTTCAACGCCTCTCCAATCTCCTCCGGTTCCACACACAACTTCCCTCTACTGTCTGTAACTGGCCCTAATCTTGTCCTAACCAACCTTCTGTTCTTGACATACCTGTAAAACGCCTTAGGGTTCTCCTTAATCCTATCAGCCAAAATCATCTCATGCCCTCTTTTGGCCCTTCTTAACTCCCTCTTCAACTCCCTCCTAGCCAATCTAAAACTTTCTAATGCACTACCTGAGCCCTCAAGCCTCATCCGAACATAAGCCTCCTTTTTCTTCCTAACCAACGAATCAACTTTTTTGGTGCACCACGGTTCCCTGGGCCTACCAAATCCTCCTTGCCTGACAGGGATATACTTATCACAGACCCGCAATAGCTGCTCCTTGAAAAATCTCCACATCTCGGATGTTCCCAGTCCCTGTAATCTCCCATTCCAACCAATGCTTCCTAATTCTCTCCTAATAGCCTCATAATTACCCTTCCCCCAGCTGAAACTACTGACCCGAGGTTCATGCCTATCCCTTTCCATCACTAAGGTGAACGTAATCGAATTGTGATCACTATCCCCAAACTGTACACCAACTTCCAAGTCTAGCACCTGGTCTGGCTCATTACCGAGCACCAAATCCAATATAGCCTCACCTCTCGTCGGCCTATCTACATACTGAGTCAAAAAACCTTCTTGCACACTTTGAACAAAAACTGACCCCTCTAACGAGCCAGAGCAGTAGCAATTCCAATCTACATGAGTAAAGTTAAAGTCCCCCATAACAATTACCCTATTACTTTCACTCCTAACAAGGATCGTCTCCGCAATCCTTTCCTCAACCTCTCTAGAACTTTTTGGAGGTCTATAAAAGACTCCCAACAGGGTGACCTCTCCTCTCCTATTTCTAATCTCCGCCCATATTACCTCAACAGACAAGTCCTCATCAAAGTTCCTCTCTGACACTGAGATACAGTCCTTGACCAATAATGCTACCCCACCCCCCCTTCTACCTCCTTGTCTACTCCGATTAAAGCATTTGTACCCCGGGACCTGCAACATCCATTCCTGACCCTGCTCTATCCAAGTCTCTGAAATGGCCACAACATCGAAGTCCCAGGTACTGGTCCACGCTGCAAGTTCATCCACCTTATTGCGAATACTCCTCGCATTAAAGTATACACATTTCAAACCACATTCCAAACCCTGTTCCGCCCCTCTCCCGCAATGCCGGGCATTGCAGTCCCCATCTACGCCCCCCTCACTTTCACCCCCTCTACTCAGGATCCCACCCCCCCTCTGAATCAGTTTAAACCACTCTGCATAACCTTAACAAATTTACCTCCCAGGATATTTGTTCCCCTTTGGTTCAGGTGAATCCCATCCCTCTGATAAAGGTCCCACCTTCCCCAGAACGAGCCCCAATTGTTCAAGTACTTAAACCCCTCCCTCCTGCACCATCCCCTCAGCCACGAGTTCAAGCTTTCCCTCCCTCTATTCCTCTCTAAACTATCCCGTGGCACAGGCAAGAGTCCAGAGATAACCACTCTGTCTGTCTTGGCCTTTAGCTTCCACCCCAACTCCATGAATCTCTGTTTAATGTCCCCTTCCCTTAGCCTTCCTATATCATGCGTCCCCACATGAATAATAACTTGGGGTTGATCCCCCTCTCCCCTGAGAGTCTTGAATATCCTCTCTGAGACATCCTGGACCCCAGCCCCTGGTAGGCAACACACCAGCCCTGAGTTCCTATCATTGTTACTGACTCTCCTATCCGTCCCTTTAACGGTGGAGTCCCCAATTACAAGACCTAATCTTTGGCTACCCCTAACCACCTGAGCTTTTACAGTAGGCTCATCCCCAGAGACCTGCTCCCTTTGGCTATCCCCAGTTGATCCCTCCTCAACTGTAGCCTCCAGGACCGAAAACCTATTTTGGAGGGGAACAGCCCCAGGGGATTTTCCCCCCACTTGCTTCTTTCCCCTCCTCTTGGCAGTGACCCAAGACTGGTTTCTAGGAGTGACTAACTCCCTATAACTCCTATCAATGTCCACCTCTGCATCCCGAATTTTGCGGAGCTCCCCTACTTCCAACTCCAACTCCTTTACACGCTCCTCCAGAAGCTGCAATCTAATACACTTCCTACAAGTAAAATCCCCTGTAACACTACTGGAGTCCCTCACCACATACATCCCACAGGAGATGCAGCACACTGCCTGAACTGCCATCCCTGAAACTATTACCAGCAGAAGAAATAAAAATATTAAAAAGACATGGGCATTGCACTGGCCAGTATTTATTGCCCAATCCTAGTTGCCCAAAGGCAGCTGCGAGTCAACATTGCTGTGAGTCTGGAGTCACATGTAGATCAGACCAGATAAAGATGGCAGATTTCCTTCCCCAAAGAACATTAGTGAACCAGATGGGTCTTTCCAACCGTTGACAATGATTTCATGGTCATCAGTAGATTCTTAATTCTAAATTTTTTTTAATTCAAATTCCACCATCTGCTATGGCGGGATTCAAACCCAGATCCCCAGAACATTAGCTGAATTTTTGGATTAATAGTCTAGCCATAATACCACAAGGCCATCATCTCCCTGAATGCAAGTTTTGATGGCTTAGAACAAGGTACCCTAAAGAAATACCCAAAGGTCAACGCAAACTAAACACTAAAGAACTCAAAGTTGCAGAAATGTGTCTGAAATTTCCATCTTTGGTTGACCCCTGAGGATTGTCCCTAAATTATTCTCCCCTTAATCTGGTTTCCAATGGGGGTACCATAAGCATAGACACGGGTCAAGGGTGGAGGAGGAAAAGCACATTGTTAAAATGGCGGTGCGGGCTCGTTGGGCCGAAGGGCCTGTTTCCCGTGCTGTGTTGTTCTTTGTTCTTTGATATTTAGTGCTGCCTTTTGTGAAAACCTTTGACAGGGTTTCAAGTGCAACAGGTTACATGATATTTCTTATACTCGAATGTGCAAAATGTCACTCCTTTACTTGGGAAGCCCAAAAAAAGACAATAAATGGTTGCTTGCTGGAACGGTGGCAATTGAGGCGGTTAACATGGCATTCTTTTTATTAAAGGTATCCAGGGAAACTCAAGGAAATGTTGAAGAAACTATATGTATGAAGACATTTAGAATTTGATGCAAGGGTGAACAGAACTTTGCTGACTTTGGTTTGCCTGAAGAGTAAATAGTTTTTTCCTATTTCACCAAATCTGGAAGAACGGGAACCACTCAAGCTAACAGCCAGGACATTTAAAAGTTTAATTACCCCGGCTAGGAGACAATGGAAGGGATGATTCCCAGACCAGGGCTAACCTATACCTCATATGGTAGCATAATTTGAAAGTTTGGGATGGCAGCCACGTTGAGCTTTGAACTTTGTAAAGGGTGTCATTCACGTGGTTACATTCTAGGTATTCCTGCCTGTGGGAAGACTGGAGTCTTCCCCCCTGGTATTAGCAACCCCTGTAATTCACCTTCAGCATTTAAAAACATTCATATTGTGAAATGTGCAGGCCAGCCTTGCTTTACAGAGGCTAAAAATGTGCGGATTAGGTGGTTTAGCCATGGGAAAAGTGTAGGGATAGGGCCTGGGTAAGATGCTCTGTCAGTGAGTCAGTGCAGACTTAATGGGTTGAATGGTCTCCTTCTGCACCGTAGGGATCCTTGGATTCCATGGTGTCATGGCCCTCAGTTCAGGGTCATGTGGGACTTACCAATTGGTACTTTTATTGCATTGTGATCTCTGCCCCAGCCAGGAACTGACACAACGAACCAGAAGCTACTGTACAAGACAGCAACTTAGTCAACACCATCAAAAGATATTGCTCATGACTCAACTTGCTTCTTTTTGTGAGACCTTGGGCGATTTTCCGACCTCACCAACACATGGTACAGACCACACCCAGCTGGAAAATAGCCCCAAAAATCAGTTTGGCACCCTGTGCCAAACTGTTCACAATCGTCCCATTCCACCCCTCCAACAGACCGAGAAAGTGAGAGCTTGCTTTCACAAGAATACAAAAAGGAAGAGAGTAGCTAAAGTAAACATCGGTGCCTTAGAGAATGAGACTGTGGAATTCACTATGGAAAATAAGGAAATGGCAGAGACTTCAGACAAATATGTTTTAAAATCTGTATTTACAGCAGAAGATACGAAAGGCACGCCAAGAAAAGAGGGAAGAACTTAAATCAATCACTGTCATTCAGAAAAAAACTCCCAAACCTAATGGGCCAAAGGGCTGGCAAGTCCCCTGCATCTGGTGGCAGCATTCCATGGCTGCAGAGAAAGGGGATGCTATAATCTTGGATCCCTTTATTAGGGAGAGTTATATTTGGATTGGAGGTAACTCAGAGAAGGTTCACAAGGTTAATCCTGGGGATAAGTGGATTCTCTTATGAGGAAAAGTTGAACAATCTGGACTTATACATTCCTTCGAGCTTAGAAGGATGAGATGTGATCTTACTGAAGCATATAAGATTCTGAAGGGCCTCTTTTGCACTGTATGGTTCTATGATTCGTTGTCATAGGTGGCACAGTGGTTGGCACTGCTGCCTCACAGTGCCAGGGACCCGGCTTCAATTTCAGCCTCAGGTCACTATCTGTGTGGAGTCTGCACATTCTCACCATGTCTGCGTGGGTTTCCTCTGGGTGCTCCGGTTTCCTCCCACAATCCAAAGATGTGCGAGTTAGGTTGATTGGCCAGGCTAAATTGCTCCCTAGTATTAGGGGAGAATAGGACCGTAAATATATGGGATTACGGAGATAGGACCTGGGATGGGATTGTTGTCGGTGCAGACTCGATGGGCCAAATGGCCTCCTTCTGCACTATAGGTCCTATAATTCATAGAATTCATACAGTGCAAAAGAGGCCTTTCGACCCATCAAGTCTGCGCATTAGAAATACCTGATCTCCCACCTGATCCCATCTGCCAGCACTTGGTCCAAAACCTTGAATATTAAGACTTGCTAAATGCTCATCCAGATACTTTTTAAAGGTTCTGAGGCAACCACCTCTACCACCCTTCCTGGCAGCACCGTCACCACCCTCTGGGTAAAAAAGCTTTTCCTCATAACCCCCTAAACCATCTTGAACCTATGTCCTCTTGTGACTTGTATCACTTCAGCTGTTCAACGAAGGGGGACAGCTGCTCCCTCTCCACCCTGTCCACCTCCCTCAATCTTGTGCACCTCGATCAGGTCACCCCCTCAGCCTTCTCTGCACCAATGAAAACAACCCAAGCCTACCCAACCTCTCTTTATAAATGAAACTTTCCATCCCGGACAGTATCCTGGTGAATTTCCTCTGCACCCCCTCTTGTGTTACCCTGAGCTGAGAGAATGGTTCTCATAGGAATGTGGGAATGTGGAGCTGGGGGCCAATAGTCACAATAAGGAATCTCCCATTTAAACTGGGAATAAAGCAGACTTTCTCGTCCCAGAGTGTGGGTAATCTCGGGAATCCAATTCCTCGATAGGGAGCTCTTTGACTAGAATGAAGACTGAGGTGTTAGATCTAAAAGACTTTGGTGGGGGGCATGCAGGAAAGTGGAGTTGTCACAATCAGATCTTATTGAATGGCGGAGAAGGCTTGAGAGTCTCCTGTTCATAGATTTATTGTCTTTGGAGATTTCAAATATCCCCAAATAAAATGGCACAAAGAGGGGAAAGGTAATTGAGTTTTTACAATGCCTAAATACACATCTTTGATTTGATTTATTATTGTCGCGTGTATTAAATATACGATGAAAAGTATTGTTTCTTGCATGCTCTACAGACAAAGCATACCATTCATAGAGAAGCATACCGTTCAAAGAGAGAGTGCAGAATGTAGTGTTACAGTCATAGCTAGGGTGTAGAACATTGTTAGACAGTTTAAAAGAGTTAGAATGAAGTTTTGGAAGGATAAAACGAGAGTGATAGAATTAGAAGGCACGCCGGGCACAGCTTGTAAGAAGTTGCTTTGTTCGACACCATCTTGAGAAAAGAAAGTGTGTATGCCGCGCAGCAATGCAGAATGTACCCCACCCATTACACACGGGTAATGTTTCCTTCACGATGCATACATGAATCAATCTGAATAAGACCTCACAGCAAAGCTGTGCCCAACGCACAGTAACTAGGGGAACCGTATTCAGGAACCTTACTTACCCACTACCTGAAAAGGCAAAGAGAGGAATCACTGCTGAATCTGGGAGTGAGGAATGATGTGGAGATGCCGGCATTGGACTGGGGTAAACACAGCAAGCCTCACAACATCAGGTTAAAGTCCAACAGGTTTATTTGGTAGCGAAAGCCACTAGCTTTCGGGGCTTTTCCCCTTCGTCGGGTGCTTATCCCCTTCACTGACGAAGGGGAAAAGCCCCGAAAGCTGGTAGCGTTTGCTACCAAATAAACCTGTTGGGCTTTAACCTGGTGTTGTGAGACTTCTTACTGTGAGATATGAGCCAGAGCAGACAAGAGGCAGCAGCTTAGGAAAACAACCCTAAACTATCGTAATGCTTAAAACATTGATTGAAAAAGAGATAAGTAATGGAAAGATCCAAGGAATTGAATGGAAACACATCGGCTGGAATTTTACCGGCATGCCTGCCCCGATCCCAGCATTCCCTGTCGGCCTCAGTCCAACCTCGGACAGACGTTGCCAGTAAAACTCCCCCCATCATTTTTAGAGGCTGAGAATGGAAAAATCAAAGAGAAAGAGTTTGGGGAATGTTTACAATGTTTGAAAAGGTGATCAACAGAGTTGAGGGTAATTATATTCTTCTAAAAACAAGATTGCATTTACCATGAATAAGACACGGGGCACAGGAAATGCAGGACACCGAGCTCTCGTCACCATTCAGTACAATCCAGGAGCTGATCCTGAACTTCAATTCATTTTCCTGCCCGTTCCCCATTCCCTTAATTCCCCGAGAAACCAAATATCTGCCTATCTCAGCCTGACATGTATTCAATGATGGATCATTCAGGGGCAGAGAATTCTAAAGATTCACAACCCTTTGAGTGAAGTAATTTCTCTTTGTCTCAGCCCTAAAGGATCAGTTCCTTATCTGAGATCGTGCCCCCGCGTTTTAAATTCTCGCCCAGCAGAAACAGTCTCTGTGTCCAATCTATCAAACCCAGAAGTTTTGTAGGTTTCAGTTGTCTCTCATTCTTCTGAGCTCCAGAGAATATAAACCCAATTCACTCAACCTCTCATCATGGCAACATGTTCTTCCAGAGAGTCAGTGTAGACTCAATGGGCTTAGTAGCCTTTTGCACTGAAGGGATTGTATGGTTTCTTCCTTGTCTGAACACCTTGCACCCAGGAAAATTCCTCAGTCAGGTCAGCACAGTGGTTAGCACTGTGTCTCACAGCGCCAGGGACCTGGGTTCGAGTCCTGATTTGGGTCACTGTCTGTGTGGAGTTTACACATTCTCCCCGTACCTGTGTGGGTTTCCTCCAGATGCTCTGGTTTCCTCCCACATTCTGAAAGACATGCTGGTTAGGTGCATCGACCCGAACAGACGCCAGACTGTGGAGGCTAGGGGAACATAAGAACATAAGAAATAGGAGCAGGAGTAGGCCATCTAGCCCTTCGAGCCTGCCCCGCCATTCAATAAGATCATGGCTGATCTGTCGTGGCTCAGTTCCACCTTCCCGCCTTCTCCCCATAACCCTTAATCCCTTCTCTTATCAAAAACCCATCAACCCGCGTCTTAAAAATATTTAGCGAGGTAGCCTCCACCACTTCAACGAGCAGAGAATTCCAGAGATTCACCACCCTTTGAGTGAAGAAGTTCCTCCTCAACTCTGTTCTAAACCACCTCCCCTTTATCTTGAGGCTGTGCCCCCTAGTCCTACTGTCTTTTTTGAGCGGGAAGAGTCTCTCCACCTCTATCCTATCCATCCCATTCATCATCTTATACGTCTCAATGAGATCTCCCCTCATTCTTCTAAACTCTAACGAGTTTAATCTCACAATAACTCTAATCTCACAATAACTTAATTTCAGTGTTAATGTAAGGCAGACTAATAAATTAGCTTTAACTGTTGCTATAACATCATATTTCCACAATGCAATCTGTGTCTGTAACTTCCCAATCTTATTCACTACACTCCGTGCATTCACATACAATGCACAGTAACCCTGTTCCAGATGTCATTGCATTCCTCCTTACTCCAACTTATTAACTTGCCATTCTCTCTCTCTGTCTCTCCCAGTATTTTGTGCATCCTGGTATCCCTTGCTAATATTCTCTCGTGGCTCCCACATCCCTGCCGAATTAGTTTAAAGCCCTCCCAACAGCACTAACAAAACACCCTGCAGGGAACTCAGTCCCACTTGTGTTCAGGTGCAACCCATCCAACTTAAGAACATAAGAAATAGGAGCAGGAGTAGGTTACAGTCCGACTCCATCAGAGAGGGAATCTGATGCTGTGCTCTGTTTCGCTTTCCCTTTCACCTCTGCACTGCTCAGTTTGTCTGGGAGATTGAAGGAACATCCAACTGTTATTGCCAGTGACTCATTTGCTCCTGATTAAAGTTAAGTTTTAAATTCTGCCCCCTGTTTTCAAAGCCCTCTTCTCTCCTCCCAATCTCTGCAATCTCCTTCAGTGCTGCAACCCTCTCGGATCTCAGCTCTCCTCCAGTTCCTACCTCTCACAATATGGGTTCATTTGCTTGATTCCTGGGATGAGAGGACAGTTTACTGACAAGAGATTGAGTAGAATTGGCCAATGTTCTCTATGATGATAAGAATGATAAACCATTCCCTTATTCCTGGAAGGCTCAACAGGATCAGTGCTAAAAGTTTCCCCACCTCAAGAGACTTCGGGGTCATTATCTTAGGTTAAGGGGTCAGCTAGTGAGAACTGATCATGCTAAATTGTTCCTTAGTGTCCCAAGATGTATAGGTTAGGGGGATTAGCCAAGTAAATAGGGTTATGGGGATAGGGTGGATAGGAGGGGGCTGGGCCTGGGTAAGATGCTCTGTTGGAGAACTGGTGCTGATTTTTTGGGCCGAATGGCCTCCTTCTGCACTGTAGATTCTATGATTAACAATGTGCCTTTAATACCACAAGCTTCAACATCAGTAAACTGTCTTCTATCAGGGACTTATTCAAATGCCTTGCGGATGCCCACGCTCATCTCAGTTCCAAATAGCTGACCCCAAATAATTTCATGGACACCGTGGCTCTCCAGCGCAGAAGAAAGCCATTTGACCCACCAATTCTACACCAACTCCCCGACAGAGCATCTTACCCAGGTCCCTGGAGCTGTGAGGCAGCAGTGCCAACCACTGTGCCAGTGTGCCACCCATATGCTGAAAGCCAACAAGATGAAATGCAACATTGACATTAACTCCTGGGCAACCTTCACTCCGGACTGAGCCAGCTGGTGACAGAGTCTTTGGAAAGGATTCCAGAATTTTGGGACCTGATGACAAAATGAAGAAGAAAAGCAAAAATGTCAAAAAGAGCCTCCCTGGAGAGACGAAGGATGAGAGGTGACCTGAGAGAGGTTTATAAGATGTTGAGAGGTATAGATCAGGTGGATTCTCGGAGGCTATTCCCCAGGTCGCTACGAGAGGACACAGGTTTGAGGTGCTGGGGAGCAGGTACAGAGGAGATGTTAGGAGTAAGTTTTTCACCCAGAGGGTGATGGGTGAGTGGAATCGGCTGCCGTCGGTGGTGGTGGAGGCGAACTCGCTGGGGTCTTTTAAGAGACTTCTGGATGAGTACATGGGATTTAATGGGATTGAGGGTTATAGATAGGCCTGGTAGGTATGGATATGGTTGGCGCAATTTGTGGGCCAAAGAGCCTGTTTGTGCTGTAGTGTTCTACGACCCAAACTGACAGCACACAACCAGATTTCCCTCAAACACCCAACATAGCATAAAGTCTGTAGATCGTGAATCAGCCTCAGGAGCCATCTTGTGGGAGAAAATTGTCCTCTTATAGAGAGACAGATAGTCAATAATCATAATAGATGATGGGATAGAAAGCTCCATACCCATATTCATAGAATCCTACAGTGTAGAAAGAGGCCCTTTGGCCCATCGAGTCTACACCAAACACAATCCCACCCAGGCCCTACCCTCATAACCCTACATATTATACCCACTAATCCCTCTAACCTACCCATCTCTGGACACTAAGGGGCAATTTCTTAGCATGGCCAATCAACCTAACCCGCACATCTTTGGACTATGGGAGGAAACCGTAGCAAACCCACGCAGATATGAGGGGAATGTGCAAACTCCACACAGACAGTGACCCGAGCCGGGAATCGAACCCAGGACCCTGGAGCCGTGAAGCAGCAGTACTAACCACTGTGCTACCCGTGCCGCCCATACTTGTCATTACCACAGGATTGGTGACCTTGTAAGCAGTGTAGATGGAAGCATAAAATTGTGAAGAAAAATAGTGAAAGGGCAGAACTGTGGAAAATGGATTTTAATATAGACAAATGTGAAATCATCCACTTTGGACTCAAAAAGGTTAAAATAGGGTATTTTCTAAATGGTGAAAAGTTGGAAACAGTGGAGGTTCAAAGACATTTGGGCATATGGAGGTTTAACATGTCCTGTACAGATATAATAAATAACCAGAAAGGCTAATGGAAAGCTGGTCTTTATATCTAGATGACTAATATATAAGTGGATCGAAGGTGTGCTTGGACTATGCAAAGTTAGACCAGTGCCTGGAGTTACTGGGCAGGATTTCCAGCCACGCTCACTCTAAGATCAGAAAATCCTACCTGAGGTCAAAGGATCTTTGCATCATCCATCCCCGTCCCCTACGATTCCCGTGGAGGATGGGACAGGAAAATTCCACCCGTTGTGTGTCAGTCTGGATGCCACACTTAGCAAGGATATATTGGCTTTGGAGGAAGTAGCTGTAGATTTACCAGCATGATACTTCGAGGGTTAAATCATTAGTTAGGACAACATAAACAGTTTGTATTTTCTGGAAATGATGAGGTGAAGGAGTCATTTTAAGAACATAAGAAATAGGAGCAGGAGTAGGCCATCTAGCCCTTCGAGCCTGCTCCGCCATTCAATAAGATCATGGCTGATCTGAAGTGGATCAGTTCCACTTTCCCGCTTTCTCCCCATAACCCTTAATTATCTTATCAGAAACCTATCTACCCGTGACTTAAATATATTCAATGAGGTAGCCTCGCCACATCAACAGGCAGAGAATTCCGGAGATTCACCACCCTTTGAGTGAAGAAGTTCCTGCTGCTTCACAGCTCCAGGGTCCTGGGTTCGATTCCCGGCTCGGGTCACTGCCTGTGTGGAGTTTGCACATTCTCCTCGTGTCTGCGTGGGTTTTCTCCGGGTGCTCCGGTTTCCTCCCACAGTCCAAAGATGTGCGGGTTAGGTTCATTGGCTATGCTAAAATTGCCCCTTAGTATCCTGGGATGTGTAGGTTAGAGGGATTAGTAGGTAAATGTGTAGGGATATGGGGATAGGGTCTGGGTGGGATTGTGTTCAGTGCAGACTCGATGGGCCGAAGGGCCTGTTTCTGCACTGTAGGGTTCTATGGTTCAACTCTGATCTAAACTGCCCCCCCCCCTTATTTTGAGGCTGTGCCCTCTAGTCCTGCTATCCTTTCTAAGCGGGAAGAATCTCTCTCCTTCTACCCTACCTAACCCCTTCATTATCTTGTAAGTCTCTACAAGATCCCCCCCTCAACCTTTTAAACTCCAATGAGAACAGACCCAGTCTATTCAATCTCTCCTCACTTTTATTGAAGTTATGAAGATATTAATGGGAACTGCTTGACCGAACCATTTTCCCTGTTTGGAGGAGTCTAGGACTTGGGGCATCGTCTAAAACACAAGGTAAAAATCTCAATTTTTTTCTCTAGATGGCAGTTCTGGTGGCACCATTTCTGCTGGTTGAATTAGTGTGAACCAGAGAGAGACAGGGACCGAGTGAGAGACACAGGGACCGAGAGAGAGACATAGGGACCGAGAGACAGACAGGGACTGAGAGAGAGACAGGGACCGAGAGAGATACACAGGGACTGAGAGAGAGACAGGGACCGAGTGAGACACAGGGACCGAGAGAGAGACACAGGAACCCAATTCTGTGCCCAATTCTGTGCTTGTAGCCTCATGGATTATGCATGAGTGAGCAACTCTCCAGATCTCCTGGCAGAATCTGATTCATCTGGTCAACATCAGCTAGCACGTCCAAAGGTCCAGGAACCGTATGTAAATGCCAGTCCAGCACACTCATGTCACTCTCTTCAGTCCACCTTCATGGGACCATTGCAGGATGTCCAGAATCCAGAGGCCAAAGATTAGCAACAACAAGATGTCTGTACCCCAACTCAACTGCCATGCTCTCAAGGTCTTGAGTCTGGGTGCAGAGGCATGTCTTCTACTCAACGGAAGAACCCAGGAAGCACACACCACCATCATCTCCCTGGCCTGGGAGGCTGTTGCCCAACATGGCTGGCAATTATGCCAGGAGCATCTCAGTGCAGGAAGCGGATGAATGATCATAGCCACTCCACCAGGGTAATCCCTCTCCGTTCCCTCCACTATCAAATTCTTATCATGGCATCAAGTACTCATTCAACAATTCTCTTCATAGATCTCACACATTCATTAGGAGGGGACACATTCTCCCCAACACTTTGACATCACCACCATCCCATGTTGCTCACTCTCCATCATCTGGACTGTCTGGAGGGGGCTCACATCTTTGCAAAGTCAGATTGTGGAGGGCATAGCAAGCTATGATCAGGGAGGTAACCCTCTCTGGTGCATATTGCAGATAGGTCTATGTAGGTGATAGCTATGAAGGACTATGGGGCAACAGCAGATGTAATAGAACATAGAACATTACAGCGCAGAACAGGCCCTTCGGCCCAGGATATTGCGCCAACCAGTTGGGCAGTAATGGGCAGAATCATCCCACAATTTGGCTAAGTGTCATATTTGGTATGAAAACTGGGGTGAATCTGGTCCCATCAGCACGATCCAGGTCAGGATTGTTACACACTTTGGAAAAAGCAAGAAATAATATCACACTTGGTGCAATATGTCAGAATCAGCCGTCCCAGTCTCACTCCAGGGTCATCCCCAGGGCCACCTGAGCAGTTCAATCAAGGGGGCCCTGCAGTTAAGTCACATTTACTCACAACCCAGCCAAGGGGATGGCAGCAAGCAAGCTTCACAGAGGGTGCCATGTATGGATGTTGTCTGCTGTGGAGTGGAGGAGGGCAACTATTTACCCACAGGAGGGCAGGAAACCCTGGGACTGTCCACCCCATCCGGTTCACCGCTTCCAGAGACCGAGGTGCCTCCAGACCAGCAGACAGAATACACCCACAAGGAGGCCGGGCCAAAGGATGCCCGCCAAGGTTGTCTCAGGCAGCAGGGTGTGAAGGGCAGCAGGCTGCCTCCAAACTCAGATGTGAGACACTGAGAGGCAGCAGCAGGATTGGGAGGGTTAGAGAGAGTCACACAGCATGGGCACAGGTGATGTTGGGCACTCAGGGGTATAGAACATTGATGTTTGTATATATTTGATCTCACTGTGTATAACAAAGCACTTATTAAGCTGCCCGATCTCCACTAACCGATCATAACAATGACACATCGAACATTAGGGATTCATCACAGCCCCGTCCCCATCCCTCTCCATGTGATGATGTCAGTTTAATGCAGATGTTACCCTCACACTGACAGAACTCAGCAATGATGCAGAGAACCCTGCAACAAACCCCCCCCCCGAACCCTCAAACCCTCCAGCCCCCCCAAACTCCCAAACCCTTAACCCCCCCCAAAGTCCCTGCCCCCCCGAACTCCCAAATCCCCCAGCCCCCCGAACCCTCAAACCCTCCAGCCCCCCCAAACTCCCAAACCCTTAACCCCCCCAAAATCCCTGCCCCCCTGAACTCCCAAATCCCCCAGCCCCCCGAACTCCCTGCCCCCCAAACCCCCTGCCCCCCCGAACTCCCAACTCCCCCAGCCCCCCCGAACCCTCAACCCACCCAAACTCCCTGCCCCCCCGAACTCCCAAATCCCCCAGCCCCCCCGAACCCTCAACCCCCCCAAACTCCCTGCCCCCCAAACCCCCTGCCCCCCCGAACTCCCAAATCCCCCAGCCCCCCTGAACCCTCAAACCCTCAGCCCCCCAAACTCCCCTGAACCCCCAAACCCCCAGTCCCCCCAAACTCCCAGCCCCCCCAAACGCCCTGCCCCCCTGAACCCCCAAACTCCCAGCCCCCCAAATGCCCTGCTCCCCCTGAACTCCCAAATCCCCCCGCCCCCCTGAACCCTCAAACCCTCAACTCCCCTGAACTCCCAAATCCCCCAGCCCTCTCAAACCCTCAACCCCCCCAAACTCCCTTGTCCCCCTGAATCCCCAAACCCTTCAAACTCTGAAACCCCCAGGCCCCCCAAACCTCCTGCCCCCCCCAAACTCCCAAATACCCCATCTCCCTGAACCCCAAAACTCCCCAACCCCCTCGAATCCCCAATCCTCTAAACCCCCAACCTTCTGAACCCCCAAATCCTCCTGAACCCCCAAACCCTCCTGAGCCCCCAGGCCCCCCCAAACTCCCAACCCTTCTGAGCCATCAGCCCCCCTGAACCCCAACCCTCCTCAGCCCCAGCACCTCCTGAACCCCAACCCTCCTCAGCCCCAGCCCCCTGAACCCCAACCCTCCTCAGCCTTAGCCCCCCTGAACCCCAACCCTCCTCAGCCTTAGCCCCCCTGAACCCCAACCCTCCTCATCCCCAGCACCTCCTGAACCCCAACCCTCCTCAGCCCCAGTCCCCCTGAACCCCAACCCTCCTCAGCCTTAGCCCCCCTGAACCCCAACCCTCCTCAGCCCCAGCACCTCCTGAACCCCAACCCTCCTCAGCCCCAGCACCTCCTGAACCCCAACCCTCCTCAGCCCCAGCACCTCCTGAACCCCAACCCTCCTCAGCCCCAGTCCCCCTGAACCCCAACCCTCCTCAGCCCCAGCCCCCCTGAACCCCAACCCTCCTCAGCCCCAGTCCCCCTGAACCCCAACCCTCCTCAGCCCCAGCACCTCCTGAACCCCAACCCTCCTCAGCCCCAGCACCTCCTGAACCCCAACCCTCCTCAGCCCCAGTCCCCCTGAACCCCAACCCTCCTCAGCCCCAGCACCTCCTGAACCCCAACCCTCCTCAGCCCCAGCACCTCCTGAACCCCAACCCTCCTCAGCCCCAGTCCCCCTGAACCCCAACCCTCCTCAGCCCCAGCCCCCCTGAACCCCAACCCTCCTCAGCCCCAGTCCCCCTGAACCCCAACCCTCCTCAGCCCCAGCACCTCCTGAACCCCAACCCTCCTCAGCCCCAGCACCTCCTGAACCCCAACCCTCCTCAGCCCCAGCACCTCCTGAACCCCAACCCTCCTCAGCCCCAGCACCTCCTGAACCCCAACCCTCCTCAGCCCCAGCACCTCCTGAACCCCAACACTCCTGAGCCTTAGCCCCCCTGAACCCCAACCCTCCTCAGCCCCAGCACCTCCTGAACCCCAACCCTCCTCAGCCCCAGCACCTCCTGAACCCCAACACTCCTGAGCTCCCAGCCGCCCCCCCAAGACAGCATCAGGAGAGGCCAGTGACTCCGGGCATCATTGCTTTGAAATGAGCCAATCACAGGGAGCTGGCGAGCTGCTATCGGGGGGGGGGGGGGGGGGGGGTCAGACATTCTCAGTGTCTCTGAGGAGCCTCCCAGCCCTTTCCCCAGTGCCGGTTATCCTCACCCTCCTGCATCGAGTGGGCAGCTGCACAACAGCAGCTCCCCGAGGTTGACCCCTCGTGGGTCTCCTGGGTGCATAGGAGGGGCCCTGTCTCGAAGTGTCCTCCCTAATCTGGGGCCTCCTGGAAGCATGTCACCCTCCTGCGCATGGAACCACTGAAGGCTCCGTCAGGAGGGACTGTTGTTTTCTGATCACGCTTGGATGCTGACATTTGGAAAGTAATGTGGGAAGCTGGAGCTTAAATTCAACAGAGCGCTAATGCAGGAGCTGGGGGCCCTGGGATGAGATGAACCTCCGAGGCACTAGGTCTAATTCTCTGACCGAAAGCTGAGGCTCAGCCTTGGATGTAATGCTGTGGGAAGCCAATGATGCAAAGAGTCTCCTGAGAGCCCATCAGTATCACAATCAGGAATCTCAGTCTTCTAAGTGGTCATAGCTGGTTACTCCTTCAGTGCTAAGCTGTGCTAATAGGCATCCTGATAACTCAAGTAGCAGCCATCAGGGAGCTCATTGCTGACATCCCTCTATAATAAAACTCACTGGATAATAATTCCTCAGCTGCTGCCCCCCCTCCCCCCCCCCAGTGCTCCTGCACCCCATCCCCAGGGGAGGGGGGCTCCAAGAAGCATTCTTGGGCACAGAGCCAGGGCCCCCCCCCCGTCCTCCCACCATCCCGCCCAACCTTACAGCGCACCCCACAAACAGGCCTCCAGTCTCTCGCAAGGTCAGTCGCAGATCCCCGATAGCTACCCTCTTCTTGGCCACACACCACCCCCTCACCCCTACCCCCCCCCCCCCCCCAGAGCTGTCTGGTGCCCTCTCTCCCCCCCCCCCCCCCCCCCCCCCCCCCCGAGACTCTCTGGTGGATGGTGGTGCCGTGCAAGCTCACCTCTGACCTCCCTCTCAGAGGTCACGGGTTACCGTTTTTAAAGGGGCAGTCGCGATTTGCGTGAGGTCGCGCCAGCTGAGAAGATACATGGAGAGGGCGGGGCCACTTTAATGAGATGGTAATGCATGCAAATCAAAGAACAGAAACAGGCCGTTCAGCCCAACGAGCCCGCGCCGCCATTTTAACATTACCAGTCCCCCACTCCACCCATGACCCTTATCTGTGATTATGGAATTACGCATTGAGGGAAACTAATTTAGGGACTCCTCCCTCTCCCCCCCCCCCAGCCTGGCCACGAACCTGACTGCATCACTGGAGGGAGGCTGGGAAGGGGCAAACTCCAGTCTCGCTGTCGAGATATAGTGGCCATTACAGGAACTGCGCCTGCGACTAATGTGGCCATTAGAATAAAGAACAACCCGGCACGGGAAACAGGCCCTTCGGCCCAACGAGCCTGCGCCGCCACATCAATTCTATCCTGCATATAGAACCAGCATAGAACCCTACAGTGCAGAAACAGGCCCTTCGGCTCATCGAGTCTGCACCGAACACAATCCCACCCAGACCCTATCCCCATATCCCTACACATTTTACCTGCTAATCCCTCTAACCTACACATCCCAGGACACTAAGGGGCAATTTTAGCATAGCCAATGAACCTAACCCGCACATCTTTGGACTGTGGGAGGAAACCGGAGCACCCGGAGAAAACCCACGCAGACACGAGGAGAATGTGCAAACTCCACACAGGCAGTGACCCGAGCTGGGAATCGAACCCAGGACCCTGGAGCTGTGAAGCAGCAGTGCTAACCCACTGTGCTACCGTGCCGCCCTTAGACTGTAGACTGTAGCCAATTAGACTGTAGCCAATGTCACACATCAGACAAGATCTGGTTGCAGAGCGTTGGATCGGGTGTGAAAAGCTGTGTGAAACTCATTGGCCATTTTCCTGTCTGATTTTAACAACACTGCAATTTCGGAGTACTGGCGAGAATCACGCAGCCAGCTGGAGGGGCGGGGCTTAAACTCACCAGGACTCTGAGATCTGACCTCAAAGTTAAATTTAAAGCCTCCCCCCCCCCACAATCATGGCCTCTCCCCCTCTCCACAAAGGCCGGGATCCCTGGTGGACAGAGGGGAAAAAAACCAAACCAATGCCAGCACACAAAAGGGGAGCCCTGCCACCACCCCACAAGTACAGGGCACCCCCCCCCCCCCCCCACCGACACTATCACTGGTCCTACCCACCCCAGTGCAGGCACAACCATGCCCCCCGACCAAACACGCACTGCTCCCCCACTCCCCTCCCCACACATAAACAGAACCCCCCCCCGGTGCAGATCCCAGGAAGGATTGTCCTTGGCGTTGCCACCTGGCTCTGCGGGGTTGGTACTACTACGCCCTACACCATCGGGGGAGCCCAACGTTGCTCAGCACCCCCAACATGGTCATCACAACTGGTCTCCGCCTTTGAAAAGCAGTAGTGTCAGCGTGACTTCCCGCTGCCAGGGGAGGATACGCCATGAGCCAACATTAGCGTTTAAAACCCCGTGATGATATATTAATATATTAAAATGTATGGAAATCAGATTCCCTGATTAGATCGTTGGCGGGAAGTGGGAAAGCTCTCAAACTGAGACCCCGCCATTCCTGCTTTTACAAGATTTAGCTGCCATTAGGAGCAGCCTTAGATCACAGTCTGGGAGGAACCAGATTTGAGGTTTTGAGGCACAAATTCATAAATCAATAAAAGCAATTCTCAGGTAGAATAAAACCATTCGAAAGATAACAGATTGTTGGCCTTTCAAAGGGGTTGAGATACAAAGCAGCTTCAGTTATGTAGCGTTTTGGTTAGACCTCATCGGGAGTAAAATGTTCAGTTTGTGCTCAGAACAAAAATTGGAGGCGATACAGAGCAGCTTCACTGGAACAATGCTCCCGTCAGCTGAAAGGTCATCAACATGTAAAGTTAACTCTGTTTCTCTCTCTCCCCTGACACTGCCAGGGTATTTCCAGCGTTTTCTGTTTTAATTCCAGATTTCCAGCATTTGCAGTATTTCGTTTTTGTCACTGATTCTGGAACTCTCTCCCTCCCTCAAAAGTCTGTGCGTGTTATTCCCATGGTAGAGGTTGATTTGATACTAGCTGTAGGAATCAAGGGCCAGGCTGGATAGGTGGAGTTAGGGTACAGGCATAGTCAAGCTGGATGGCAGAAAAGGCTCTTGGGATTGAATGGCCTCCTCTTCTTCCTGTGTACCCAACTCAAGAGGCTGAATGGCCTCCTCCCCCAGCTCACACCTCAATCCCAAACTGTACTTCACAATTTTAAGCCAATCTGTGTCTAAATCTTGTTTAGACCCAAGGCTGGATTCCCGCTATTGAGGCAGGTAATCTCTGATTCACCTGACTTGCCAGAGTAGAAAGGATTCCACAATCTTCATTCCAGGGTTTGGGGCCTTGTGGGTGTGGGACAGAGTCAGGCCCACTAATCCCACAAGCAGAATGTACATAAGAACATAAGAAATAGGAGCAGGAGTAGGCCAACTAGCCTTTCGAGCCTGTCCCCCAACAAGATCATGGCTGATCTGAAGTGGATCAGTTCCACTTTCCCGTTGTCTCCCCTTAATTCCCTTGTCTATCAAAAACCTATCAACCCGTGACTTAAATATATTTAGCGAGGTAGCCTCCACCACTTCAACGGGCAGAGAATTCCAGAGACTCACCACCCTTTGAGTGAAGAAGTTCCTCCTCAACTCCAATCTAAACTGCTCCCCCCCTAATCTTGAGGCTGTGTCCTCTAGTCCTGTTATCCTTTCTAAGTTGGAAGAATCTCTCTACTTCTACCCTATCCATCCCCTTCATTATCTTGTATGTCTCTATAAGATCCCCCCTCAACCTTCTAAACTCCAATGAGTACAGACCCAGTCTATTCAATCTCAATTCAATGTACGTAGCCCCAGGGACCTGCTAACTGATTAGGACACGCATCCAATTCTCTGAAACTTCAACCCAGTTGTCTGAAAGGCTGTTTGCCCCTCTAGTCCTCAACCTTTAAATCCTCTTACGCTAATCCTTTTCCCAGGCCACCCACATGCCTCCATGGCCTCTCATACTCTCGATACTAACTTCTGTCCACAAGTGGCCCTTCCATATGCATTAACCAAGAATTATACTATGTACAGAACGAATGAGCCACAAGTAATAATGGCATGTCTGGAACTGCTCAGAAGAAAAACATCTATTTACAGGTGATCAGGAAGGCGAATGGGATGCTGGCCTTCATAGCGAGGGGGATTGAGTATAAAAGTAGGGAGGTCTTGCTGCAGCTGTATAGGGCATTGGTGAGGCCGCAGCTGGAGTACTGTGTGCAGTTTTGGGCGCCGCACCTGCGCAAAGATATTTTGGCCCTGGAGGGAGTGCAGAGGAGGTTTACCAGGCTGATACTGGAGGTGAGGGGGTTGAGCTATGAGGAGAGGCTGAATGAACTAGGCTTGTACTCATTAGAGTTTAGAAGAATGAGGGGAGATCTCATTGAGACGTATAAGATGATGAATGGGATGGATAGGATAGAGGTGGAGAGACTCTTCCCGCTCAAAAAAGACAGTAGGACTAGGGGGCACAACCTCAAGACAAAGGGGGGGCGGTTTAGAACGGAGTTGAGGAGGAACTTCTTCACTCAAAGGGTGGTGAATCTCTGGAATTCTCTGCCCGTTGAAGTGGCGGAGGCTGCCTCGCTAAATATTTTTAAGAAGCGGGTTGATGGGTTTTTGATAAGAGAAGGGATTAAAGGTTATGGGGAGAGGGCGGGAATGTGGAACTGAGCCACGACAGATCAGCCATGATCTTATTGAATGGCGGGGCAGGCTCGAAGGGCTAGATGGCCTACTCCTGCTCCTATTTCTTATGTTCTTAAAAAGCATCCCTACCAAAGTGTCAATTGTACCCGTCCCTGTGGCTGCAAACAAGGAAGGAGAAGGTATTGTGGTCCGAGGAGAAGGTCCAATGGTAAGATTCGAATTCACGGCAGATTTGATGGGTCAGATGACCCCTGAGTGCCCTGCAAGTTGTATAATGTACAATTTGAACTTGGAGAGCTACTTATAAAAAATATCGTCATCGGGACCTGGGAGAACTCCCCAATAGCCAAACATTCATTTCATTTACACAATGTACAAAGCCCTGTGAAAGACGTGGCTATTTGACGCTAAGCTAAATTGAATCAATTTCAGCAGCATTAACAAGGAGAGGATAAAGGGTGAGCTGTCGGTTCCCTTCACAACTTTCTAACTTTAGGCTTTATTTTTTATTATTGGTGGGAGAGGGCCAGCGAGTGCCTGTAAAGCCCGATTATTTATACTCTGGGAGCCCCTAGATGTTGCCGCCTCACACCAACTGTAAATGGTTTGGGATGTGGAACCTTTCTAAATTCTCTGGGGAATTTGCCATCTATTTAATTGGACCGGTCCAAGTCCGCTAAAAGAAAGGTGATACAAACCAGGAATCAGTCACCAGGATTTTGCCTACCTTCCAATCAAAGTCCATTGAACCTGGATTGGATTTGGATCCTGGCAAGACCCGATTCTGGGATTCTCATCCTCATTGCCCCAATTTTCACTGGCTTGGGGTAAGAGGTAAGGGTACAGTTAGTGAGCCCACACCCTGGCCAGCTCATTGCGGGGGGTAGTTATTTCCTCACTCCCTGCAGCTTTTGTGGTGTTACTCAGCTTCAGAATGACTCGACATCTCAGAGGAGACATGAACCAGAGTCTGGGTTTGTCATGCTTTGAAAGGTAAGTGCCCCTTTCATGACTCCCATTCCAAATCAGTGCCAACTCATGTCGCCCACACAACCCTAGGGCCCTTACACCCTCCATGCCAACTCATGGCCCTTCCATACACATCCACCTAGCATTTAAGGGTGGCACAGTGACACAGTGGTTAGCACTGCTACCTCACAGCGCCAATCACCCGGGTTTGATTCTGGGCTTTGGTCACTGTCTGTGTTTACTAATTTCACACATTCTCCCCATGTCAGGTGCTCCAGTTTCCTCCCACAGTCCAAACTGTACAAATTAGGTGGATGGCCATGATACAAATTGCCCCTCAGTGTCCCAAGATGTGTAGGTTAGATGGATTAGCCACGGGAAATGTATGGGGTTCCGGGGATAAGGTGGGGGAGAAGGCCTGGGTAAGATATTCTTTCAAGAGAGCTGAAGCAGACCAGATGGGCCAAATGGCCTCCTTCTGCACTGTAGGAATTTGATGGTACAGAATTAATAAGTTCTGATAATAATAAACGCATGTGGGGAATTGCTTAGTAAAAAAAAACCCACAAATCTTCATTTGATAAAAAAATAACCCTGCTGTTCCTCAAAACTATGGAAGGTGAATTATTCATATTGCGGATAGGGCGGAAACAGGGGGACATTCCCTCTTTACGGGGAGATTTAAACTAAAAGTCACAGCTTAAATATTAGGTCTCCCTTTCAAGGTGAAGATTAGGAGATTAATTTTCTCTCAGAGGGTCATTAGTCCATGGAATTTGCTTCCAAGATTTCTCTCAGGCAAGCATACATAATGAAGACAAGTATATGGACTTTTTCAGCAGAATTGGATGTCCTCATTAAGCGTGCTGGGCTGAGAGCACAGATTCAATAAAGGATTCAGGCAAAATACTGTGGATACTGGAATCTGAAAGCAGAAAATGCTGGAAAATCTCAGCAGGTCTGACAGCATCTGAGGAGAGAGTGCAGCTCTGATGAAGGGTCATCCAGACTTGAAATGCTGGCACTATTGTCTCTCCACGGAACTGCTGAGATTTTCCAGCATTTTCTGTTTTTAATGTGTCATTAAAGGATTATTGCAGCAGGAGGCCTATTTTGATACGTGGAGGAAACTGTTGACTTTGATTGACATCTTTAAGTGGTTATAATAATTGCGATCTCTTTTGTCAATGTCTCAATGTTTATTTGTGCAAGATTGAGTTGTAAGGTATTACAAACCCATTGTTATTGATACTTTACTGCACTCGCTGGCCCCCTCTCCCACCAATAGTAAAAAATAAAGCCTAAAGTTAGAAAGTTGTGGAGGGAACCGACAGCTCACCCTTTATCCTCTCCTTGTTAATGCTGCTGAAATTGATTCAATTTGGCTTAGAGTCAAATAGCCACGTCTTTCACAGGGCTTTGTACATTGTATAAATGAAATGAATGTTTGGCTATTAGGGAGTTCTCCCAGGTCCTGATGACGATATATTTTATAAGTAGCTCTCCAAGTTCAAGTTGTACATTACACAACTTGCAGGGCACTCAGGGGTTCATTTGGCCCATCAAATCTGCTGTGAGTTTGAACCTTGCTGTTGGACCTTCTTCTCGGACCCCCCCCCCCCCCCATACCTTCCCCTCCCTTGTTTGCAGCCACAGGGACGGGTACAAGAAGCAAGTCCAAAGGCCGTCAGAGCTCAAAGAGGGGATAAGACATTAGGTTGCAGCTGGACTGACCCTGAGTCGACCCCCACCATTCCGGACACTGTGGGCTGGATTTTCTTCTTCAAGGAGCAAGTAGCAGGAGTCAGGAAAATTCCCAGCTTGGCCAGCCCGCCCGCTGCAGGAGGAAACGCCAGGAAAGTTGGGATTTTCATGTTGGTGGGGGTGAGAGGAAAGGCTGCGGGGGGAGAGAGCGGAGGTAGGGGCTGTGGTGCGTGGGTTACACTCACGCCAGCCGTCACAGGAAAGAATTTGGAGGCAGTTACAGGAGCTGCCGGTGGGCCATCTGACAAGCCCATCTTGTGCTGTGAGAATTTGACCCTGGTATGATGACCCTCACCCCATCCCCACCCCTGTGTCCTACCCATTTTTCAATTTTTTTTCACATTCACCAACATTTTATTGCCCATTCCTAATTGCCCTTGATGCATGAATTGCCTTATTGAACCGTTGCAGTCCCTGCCTGTGCTATAAGAACATCCACAGCACCATTAATGAGGGGGAGTTCCAGGATTCTGAGCCAGCGACAGTGAAGAGACACCAATATCTGTCCAAATTTGGCTGGTGAGAGACTGAAAGGGTAACTTGCAGATGGTAATATTCCCATTTGTCTGCTGCCCTTGTCCTTCTAGGTTGTTGAGGACACTGGTTTGGGACCTCCAGAACCATCTCCTATGTTTCATTTTGTCAAGGCATGCATCCCTACCCATATCGTGTAATCTCTCATGCCCCCATGCCAAGTTAAGCCCTCCATACACTCCCTATGCCAGGCTATATATCCACCCTCACTCATCATCTATGGACACTTATGACCCACATTGCAAGCAATACCCATTTACCTGCTGCACAGAACCCATGAATCCTGTAGTGGCAATAGGGTGTTGTCCTGTTTTTGATTTCTGGGCTCTCAGCCAAGAATACACACAACGGGTAGTGGGGGTGTGGAATGCACTGCCGAGTAAGGTGGTGGAAGCAGGCACGCTAGGGTTGTTTAAGAGTCACTTGGACAGCCACATGAGCGGTCTACATATAGGGGGATATAGCAGGCCTTACTAAACATTGTAGGCTTGGGATTCAGTTTTAGCCTCAGGGGTATAGAGTCTTTTTAATAATGAATTTTTTGTCCACAGGCATTTAAGTCCAGCAAGGGGCATGCGTGCGGCAGGTTGTGGTGGGCTGCTCTTGGATGTCGCTTCGGGAGTTGCCTACTGCTTCATGTCGTTGGTGTGCGTAAACTGGACCATCTCGAGGGCAACATGACAGCTCAGAGACTATCTCTGTTGCTATGCGGACACATGGACTTGGGCCTGTGTCCGTGGGAGTTTGCGCATTCTCCTCATGGTTGCGTGGGTTTCCTCCGGGTACTCCGGTTTCCTCCCACATCCCAAAAATGTGCTTTTAGGCTGATTGATTGGGTAACAAATTGTCTCTATATTGGACCTCCCTGATCCTCACACATTAGGCATAGACTAAAATCATGAATAGGTCACTGATCATGGGACGGCGGCGCGGGCTCGTTGGGCCGAAGGGCCTGTTTCCCGTGCTGTGTTGTTCTTTGTTCTTTGTTCTTTGTAATACATAATGAGGCTTTGCTGAGAGTTAAGAAGTCCATTAGAATACTGAAACACCTGAGCCACAGGGAAAACATAGCTTGATTGCTCATTCTGGATCTCTGATCTCCTCTGTCAATTGCACTATATTTACTTGCACAAGATAAAGAGATTTCAAATTTTTGCAGTTTCAGATATTGATATTTACAGTGTCTGGATGATTGACATTATTATTGGCCTGTACTTAAAAAGGGGTTTTATTTAAGAATGTAGGAAGTTAGCACTGAAGCTTAAAGCTTTATGTTATATATCCAGCTGTCACTATGGATACTGGTTTTACCCAGTATAGTGTGAGTGAGGCTGGAGCATGGGATGGGGAGGGAGGTGAGTCAATTTTTGTAGGGTGGGAGATAAGTGATCAATGGGGTAAGATATGGCTTGTCCACAGATCTAGAATGATCTATGGGGGCTGAATGACTTACTCCTATTATTGTATTCAAATTCCAATGCCCCAATCCCTGTATAAATGATATTCCAGGGTTGTGATCAGATACAAAAGACACCCACAGTTTTATTTCATCTCCGTCTCCGTAGGTAACGATCATTCATCGAGTTACTCCAGAAGATGAAAGACGAGGCATTATCTGAAATAGAAAAGGTCCGCAAACTGCCCAGAGATGACCAACCAGCTAATCTTGGTTGGAAATACTCAGCAGCTCAGGCAGGATCTGTGGGGACGGAGAAGCAGAGTTTCTCTGCGACCTTTTGTCAGAACGGCCAAAGTTTGAAACCTTTTGAGCAAAGAGGCGGGTGGGACAGAGAAGGTCCGCGATAGGCTGAAAGTCAGGGGTGATTGAATGATAAAGAGTTCGTCTCCCAGGTCAAAGGGAATGGAGGTGGGGCAAGGAAAGAAACTACAGATTTGCCCAGAGGAGGTACACTGCCAATTGAAAACTCCGAAATAAGGGCAGTTGGAAGCTTTCCATGCATTGGCAGGGGATGGAACACCTGCCCTTTGAACCCCCCCCCCCCCCCCTTATCTCTGATCATCCAAGGCCCCCACTTATTCCTTCCAGGTGACACACTGATTTATATGGACTTCTTTCAATGATATCTACTGTATCCACTCCTCACAATGTTGTCTCCTTTCCACAGGCGAGACCAATCACAGATGGAATTACCACTTTGCAGAGCTCCTGTCATGTTGATTGTCCACCTTGCTGTCGTGCTGATATCTTTATCGCCAACCTACTGCACTGGACTGCGGGGGTGAGGCGCGATGTAAGCTTTCACAACCTTCTGGACTCAATACTGAGTCCAACCATTCCATCTGTAAACTCTGCCTGTTGTTTTGTTTCCTTTTCTCTGCTTAGTTCAGTTATTTCACACTGGAGCATCTTCTACCAATGGCTTTGTGCCTTCCATCAATAGGGAAAGATATTGGATGGAACGTTCCAGCTGTTAACGCCAGTGGGATCTCCTGCTCCCACTCTCGGCGCACCCCAGCGCAGGTTTCCCAGGATAGAGTCAAGGAGAAATCCCATTGACAGCGGTGGGAACAGAGATCCCTCCACCAGCCAATGTCGCACCACCCCCCATCTCGAGATCCTGCCCATCATCTCCGAGACCAGATTGGCCGCCATTCCCATCATGTATAAGGTCAGGTTAGGGCTGCCACAAAGTGGATTGCTGAATGCTGAGACTCTGTAACACAGTCGGTTGTTATACACATTGTCATCGAGGAAAATGAACATCTCACCAAGGCCATCCCCACTTCTTGCCTTCAAACAGCATGGCAGCACAGTGGTTAGCACTGCTGCATCACAGCTCCAGGGACCTGGGTTCGATTCCCGGCTCGGGTCACTGTCTGTGTGGAGTTTGCACATTCTCCTCGTGTCTGCGTGGGTTTCCTCTGGGTGCTCCGGTTTCCTCCCACAGTCCAAAGGTGTGTGGGTTAAGTTGATAAAATTGCTAAAATTGCCCCTTAGTGCCCTTAGATTAGAGGGATTAGTGGGTAATAATATATAGGGATATGGGGGTAGGGTAGGGATTGTGGTCGGTGCAGACTTGATGGGTCGAGGGCGTCTTTCAACCTTTAGAGTTCTATGATCTGCAAACAAACGCACAACCTCAAACAGACCTTTGTCAGCAGCAAACTACCCAGCCTTCAGGAGAACAGTGACCACAACACCACACAACCCTGCCACAGCAACCTCTACAAGATGTGCCAGATTATTGACGTGGATGCCATCATCTGACATGAGAACAGCATTTGCCAGGTACACGGTAAATACTCTTGCAACACGGCCAACATTGTCTACCTGATACGCTGCAGGAAAGGATGTCCCGAGACATGGACACTGGGGAGAACATGCAGACACTATGACAACGGATGAATGAACACTGCTCGACAATCACCAGGCAAGACTGTTCTCTTCCTGTTGGTGAACACTTCAGCGGTCATAGGCATTCGGCCTCTGATCTTCGGGTAAGCATTCTCCAAGGCGGCCCACAGACACACACAGCGCAGAGTCGCTGAGCAGAGACTGATAGCCAAGTTCCGCACACATGAGGATGGTCTCAACAGGGATCTTGGGTTCATGTCGCACTATCTGTAACCCCCATGACTTGCCTGGGCTTGTAAAATCTCACTAACTGTCCTGTCTGGAGACAATACACATCTCTTCAACCTATGCTTGCCTGTCTCTCCACTCACATTGTTTGTACCCTTAAGACTTGATGACCTGTAAAGACTCACATTCCAACCATTATTTTGTAAATTGAGTTTGTGTCTGTATATGCCCTGTTTGTGAACACAGCTCCTCACTCACCTGAAGAAGGAGAGACACTCCGAAAGCTCGTGCTGCCAAATAAACCTGTTGTGCTTTAACCTGGTGTTGTGAGACTTCTTACTGTCCGCTGGCATCTCCACATCATAAGAACATAAGAAATAGGAGCAGGAGTAGGCCATCTAGCCCTTCGAGCCTGCCCCGCCATTCAATAAGATCATGGCTGATCTGTCGTGACTCAGCTCCACCTTCCCGCCCTCTATATAGTGAATGCGAGTGTCACACCCTCAATTCTACCAGCCCTCAATGGTCTCTCTTCCTGACATCTCAGGAAAAGCCCCAACTTCACAATTCTGTAGAAAGTTCACACACGGACTCGAAACGTTAACCCTGTCTCTCTGCCAGAGCCGCTGAGCTTTTCCAACATTTTCTGTTGTATTTCACAAGCCTCTCGGCTGGTTTTAATGCTGGTTGCTTTCTATATTGGGAAGTGAGTGTAACGGACTGGGGGGTTTTTAAATCAGTCTGTGTCCATAATCCTCTTTTGGGCAGTTTGTATAATGGACAGACATGTAGTGTGGGATAATGGCCATCTCCCTGGGCCAATCATTCAGAAACTTGGCCTAATGATTCCAAGTCACAACTTCAAATCCAACAACTGCAAGTAGGAGAACTTACATTCAATTTATTAAGTTAAATCTGGAACTGAAAGCTTGTCTCAGTCAAAGAACAAAGAACAATCCAGCACAGGAACAGGCCCTCGAAGCCTGCACCAGTCATGTGTTCCAGAATTATAGGGAGGGGATAGCTTGATCTTGGGATTGGACATAGCTTGGCACAACATTGAAGGCCGAAAGGCCTGTACTGTGCTGTACTGTTCTATATTCTATGTAGACCATCCGTTTGCACATGGAGTTTGCACATTCTCCTCGTGTCTGCGTGGGTTTTCTCCGGGTGCTCCGGTTTCCTCCCACAGTCCAAAGATGTGCGGGTTAGGTTCATTGGCTATGCTAAAATTGCCCCTTAGTGTCCTGGGATGTGTAGGTTAGAGGGATTAGCAGGGATATGGGGATAGAGTCTGGGTGGGATTGTGTTCAGTGCAGACTCGATGGGCCGAAGGACCTGTTTCTGCACTGTAGGGTTCTATGTTCTATGTTTGTATCCCTCCATTCCCAGTCTGTTCATGTGGCTATCTAGATACGTCTTAAATGATCCTAGCGTGTCTGCCTCAACCACCTTGTTTGGCAGTGCATTCCAGCCCCCTCTGTGTAAAAAACGTCCCCCGCATATCTGTATTGAACCTTGCCCCCCCCCCCCTTACCTTGAACTTGTGACCCCCTGTATTTGTCATTTCTGACCTGGGTAAAAGCTTCCACCTGTTCACCCTATCTATGCCCTTCATAATTTTATAAACTTCTACTAGGTCACTACTCAACCTCCATCTTTCCAGGGAGAACAACCCCAGTTAACTCAATCTCACCTCATAGCTAATACCCTCCATACCAGGCAACACCCTGGTAAACCTTTTCTGCACTGTCTCCTAAGCCTCCACGTCCTTCTGGTCATGTGGCGACCAAATGTGGCCTAATCAATGTTCTATATAACTACAACACCATATGCCTTCTTTTATACTCTATGCCCCGTCCAGTAAAGGCAAGAATGCCATATGCCTTCTTCACCACCTTTTCCACCTATGCTGCCACCTTTAAGGATCTGTGGACTTGCACGCCCAGATCCCTCTGTATGTCTACACTCCTGGTGGTTCTGCCATTTATTGTATAGCTCCCCCCCTGCATTAGATCTATCAAAATGCATCACTTTGCATTTATCTGGATTAAATTCCATCTGCCACGTTAATCATGAAACTATCAGATTGTAAAATCACACCCATTTCACTAATCTCCTTTAGGGAAGGAAATCTGCCATCCTTCCCTCTTCTGGCCTCCAGGCTCTTAAATTTCCTCTGAAATAGCCCTAACAAGGCCACCTCGAGAAGACCCAAAGCATGTTTAGTCCTGAAACACTGCCCCAAACTTGTTGATTTCCCAGTACAAGGAGTTGCCCCCGATTGAGTGTTGCAGACTGGCACATTCCAAAGCCCAGGGCTACGTGCTGAGGGGCACACTACACCCTGGGGCAGCTGACACAGAAGCTCAATGGGGGAAGGTCGCTGTCTAAAACCTTTCAACCACAATGAACCAAGGGGATCAGAACCCCCTCAGTCTGAATGACTCACTGAGTGCATACAGTGGGTATTACATGTATCTCAGTTGTATTGACGGACTGCAAACTGCATCTTGTTCTCTGGAGGTAAGCTTTGAATACCTCTGCATCATTTGTAAGGACCATTGTTAAATGTCTGTAATGTTTCAAACGAGGGGCATTCACACGACGGGTCGTGCCTGGGCTGCTCTTGGAAGTTCCAGGAGTGGCCTAGAACTTCATGTCGGTGTGTGTGCTTGATCCTGGACCGGTAGATGGGCGCCGCAACAGCTCAGTGACTAGCACTGCTGGCTGTGCAGGCACATGGATTTGGGCCTGTGTCTGTGGGAGTTTGCGCATTCTCCCTGTGGTTGCGTGGGTTTCCTCCGGGCGCTCCGGTTTCCTCCCACACCCCAAAAACGTGCTCTCAGGCTAATCGGTTTTTACCAAATTGACACTATTTCTTCCCTGAATCTGACTGAGTAGGGTTCCATTCATAGATATGCAGGGTAGAATAGGTGCAGGGTGATGTGGCGGCGCGGGCTCGTTGGGCCGAAGGGCCTGTTTCCCGTGCTGGATTGTTCTTTGTTCTTTGTTCTTTGTTTCATAGAATCCTACAGTGCAGAAGGAGGCCATTTGGCCCATTGAGTCTGCACCAACTATAATCCCACCCCGGCCCTATTCCCATAATCCCACATATTTACCCTGCTAATCCCCTGACACTAGTGTCAATTTATCCTGGCTATTCAACCTAACCTGCAGATCTTTGGACTGTGGGAGGAAACGGGAGCACCCGGAGGAAACCCACGCAGACACGGGGAGAATGTATAGTCAGTGACCCGAGACCAGAATCAAACCCGGGTTCCTGAAGCTGTGAGGCAGCAGTGCTGACCACTGTGCCACCTATTTCTTTGGCTGTATTGAAGTATCTCAGAGTGTGTAAAGTACCTGAATATTATCATACTTTGTGTAACGGCCATTTTGAAACGTTTGTTACGTTTTTATAGATATTTTCTAAATATGTTTGGAGAAAAAAATACAGTTTGTGCCCACCTTCTCTGTTGGGTTCTTTCTACGCCGGCGTCGGACTGGGGTGGGCACAGTAAGAAGCCTCACAGCACCAGGTTAAAGTCCAACAGGTTTATTTGATAGTTAAACCCACAAACTTTCGGAAGAGGTGTTCCTTCGTCAGGAGTGTCTCGTGTGTCGAACACCGTTTCCGAAAGCTTGAGGGTTTACTACCAAATCAACTGGTTGGATTTTAACCTGGTGTTGTGAGACTTCTTACTGAGTTCTTTCTATAACAGTTGACCCGCCTGCCTAATCACCCACTATCAGGTTGAAAATCTGGCCAATGGTAGCCCATTCAGACAAGAGGCAATATTCAACTCTCGTCCTAATTTATCCTTTAGAGTATGTGTGGGACTGCCACACATTTTAAACAGCGATACGGTAGGACTCTGAAGAGTGCAGCTGAACAGAGGGATCTGGGAATACAGGTACAGAATTCCCTAAAAGTGACGTCACGGGTCGTAAAGAGTGCTTTTGGTACATTGGCCTTTATAAATCGGAGTATCGAGTACAAAAGTTGGAGTGTTATGGTGAGGTTATATGATGTGGGTATGCCGGCGTTGGACTGGCGTAAACACAGTAAAAAGTCTGACAACACCAGGTTTTAGTCCAACCGATTTATTTGATAATATTCTCACAAGCAAGCAAGCTTTCGAGGTTACCCTCTTCTCCATTCACCTGACAAAGAGGGTAACCTCGAAAGCTTGCTTGCTTGTGAGAATATTATCAAATAAATCGGTTGGACTAAAACCTGGTGTTGTCAGACTTTTTACCGAGGTTGTATAAGGCATTGATGAGGCCAAATTTAGAGTATTGTGTACAGTTTTGGTCACATAGTTACAGGAAGGATGTAAATAAGGTTGAAAGAGTGCAGAGAAGGTTCACAAGGATGTTGCTGGGACTTGAGAAGCTGAGTTACGGAGAGAGATTGAATAGATTAGGACTTTATTCCCTGGAGTGTAGAAGAATGAGGGGAGATTTGATAGAGGTGTATAAGATTATGATGGGTATGGATAGAGTGAATGCAAACAGGCTTTTTCCACTGAGGCTAGGGGAGAAAAAAACCAGAGGGCATGGGTTAAGGGTGAAGGGGGAAAAGTTTAAAGGGAATATTAGGGGGGGATTCTTCACACAGAGAGTGGTGGGAGTGTGGAATGAGCTGCCGGATAAATGCGGGGTCACTTTTAACATTTAAGAAAAACTTGGATGGGTTCATGGATGAGAGGGGTGTGGAGGGATATGGTTCAGGTGCAGGTCAGTGGGACTGGGCAAAATATGGTTCGGCAACAGACAAGAAGGGCCAAAAGGCCTGTTTCTGAGCTGTAATTTTCTATGGTTTCAATGTTAAACATGATTAGCTAGTAAGGCTAGGCACTGATTAGCAGACCTCACAAAGGGTGTGTGTGGATGGGGGTGGGTGCTAGGACCCTGTGGCACTCCCTGCCAGCCAGCCCCAATCCACGGGATATATAAACAGGCTGGCAGCGGGGAGAGAGTTCAATCCTGGAACTCTTAACTTGCAGCGACAAGGTGGGGGCGCACAAAGTGGGCAAAGATGAGCGTGAGTTTCGAGTCGGTGCAGACCTCGTCCTACAGGAAGCGTTTTGGGGGTCTCACCACAATCCCCTCGAGCAGATACAACTTCACAAAGAGGTACCAAATACCTTCCGCAGCCTTGCTCGTAACCGAAGTGAAACGCTCACACAGTGAGTCAGAAAGTGCAGGAGGGGGGGGGTGAGAGTTACACCTTCAGAGGCAGAGACATCTGGAGTCTCAGTAACCTGGTAGGAGCTGAGTCAACTCGGAGTTTCTGTGAACTAGTTTTAAAATATTGTCAGTTCTGACCTTGGGTAGGTTAGAACTGCTTTGGGTTTACAATGTGCAATATTTTAATTACTCTACATATGCTTTATGTTCTGTGTACTGCATCTGGAATGATTACAGACTGGCTCAGGCTTTGGTCTGGTCTATGTTTGTACCCACAAGATTCTTTTCCAACTGTCTGTGTTGGTTCAAGGTTCTGCTCAGATCTGCTGTTTAACTGTTGGTAAATGTGTTTTTCATTTTAACAGCTTTCTTATTAATCCAGCTCTTTATACAGGGCAGACTAGACAATCAGTAATCACAACTGTCTTCACCTGACGAAGGAGACCCAGTCCGAACGCTTGTGATTTCAAATAAACCTGTTGGACTATAACCTGGTGTCCTGTAACCTTCCATTTAGTCCAACACCAGCACCCCCACAATCATGGCCTGTCTCAAAGACTGAGAAGGGTGTCAGAACGGGAGGAGAGCGAGGGAGAGGAGTGTCACAGTGTAGGGGACGGAGTGAGGAGGAGAAAGGAGGTGTCAGTTTGGTAGAGGAGAGAGGGGTGGGAGAGAATTGGGAGGGGGTCAAAGAGGGAAGAGGAGACAGGCTGGGTATCAGTGGGGAGGAGGGAGTCAGAGTGTAGAACCATGGAATGCCTACAGTGCAGAGGGAGGCCATTTGGCCCATCGAGCCTGCACCGACAACAATCCCACCCAGGCCCTATCCCTATAACCACAGGTATTGACCTCACCATTCCACCTGATGCTCAGGGGAAACTTACCACAGCCAGTCAACGTAGCTCACACATCTTTGGCGTGTGGGAGGAAACCGGAGCACCCGGAGGAAACCCACGCAGACACGGGGAGAATGTGCAAACTCCGCGCGCGCGCGCGCACACACAGCGACCCGAGGCCTGAATCGAACCCGGGTCCCCGACTCTGTGAGGCAGCAGTGCTAACCCCACTGGGCTGAGGGGAGAGAGGGTAATCACAGTGCAGGAGGGGAGAGAGGGGTCTCAGACAGGGGTTCGAGGGAGGAGTGAGGGTCAACACAAAGAGGGGAGAGAGAAAGAGCAATGTTTCACCTTGGGGGGGAAGAGAGAGAGAGAGATAGACATCAGGGGGAGAGAGAGAGATAGAGGGTCGTAGCATTTCACAGATGGGAGGATGCGTTAATGTTTTAATTTGATCTTTCAGCCACTCTTTTTTGGAGCGTACAAGCACAGACACGCCCACACCTCTCCCCCACCCATCAGACCATCACCCACCCTCCCCACCCACCCCACCCTGTCTATTCCAACTGATAGGAGAGAATAGGAAGGAAATGGCACCCCCTAGTGAATTCTGACAGTATTGCTGTGCTGACAAAAACTGCTGAGTGCTTGCAAAACAGTGTGCCCTGGAAATATCAGTGCAGGTGTCAGCAACATTTAACTTTCACTGAATGGGGGACAGAGAGCTGGAAGAAGGGAAAGATGAGAGAAAGAGAGGGGTGGACGAAAGGTCATATGGAGAGAGAGAAAGAGAGAGAGGCATCAGAGACTGAAGGAGCCTGAGATGGACAGAGAGAAGCAGAAGGGTGGGGAAACAACTGAGAGAGGGGCCAAGGGACGAGGTAGCGAAGGGATTGAGGAGGGACGGAGATGGAGAGGGGAAGGCAAGGCGAGAGCAGGGACAGGGTGATAGGAGAGAAGGCGAGGAAGAGAGAAAGGACCCAAAGTGTAGTGAACGCAGAGCTACTGGGGAGACGGGGGGGAGATGGGGGTGGGGTGGGGGTGGCGGGGGGGAGGAAGATGGAGTGGTTTCGGCACTGCGCAGTGACCCTGGATATTTCTCTCGGAATCCGGATTAACTCTTTGGGGACCGCTGACAATTCTCATTAACTAAATTAACTGAATAAGATTGGAAATCAAGTGGATGTAAATGATAGAACGTTACAGCGCAGAACAGGCCCTTCGGCCCACGATGTTGCGCCGACCAGTTACAAAACAATGACCCACTAGCCTAAACCAATCCCTTTTCGTCCATAAACCTATCCACGGATCTCTTAAACGCCCCCAAACTAGGCGCATTTACAACTGCAGCAGGCAGGGCATTCCAGTCCCTCACCACCCTCTGGGTAAAGAACCTACCCCTGACATCCGTCCTGTAGCTACCACCCCTTAATTTAAAGCCATGCCCCCTCGTGCTAGCTTTCTCCATCCTAGGAAAAAGGCTATCACTATCTACCCTATCTAAACCTCTAATCATCTTATATGTTTCAATGAGATCCCCTCTTAGCCGCCTTCTTTCCAGCGAAAACAACCCCAAATCCCTCAGTCTCTCCTCATAGGACCTCCATTTCGCATGTCCAATCCACCCAACCCACGCGTCCTTGCATTTATTGCCCATCCCTAATTGCCCCTTTGAGGTGTTCTTTATTTAAAAAGAATCAACAGCACGTTGCTGTGACTGCGTACTCACGCGGAGGGAGGCCTAACAGTGTCAGGAAGGCAGACTTCCTCATCCCCTTCGGGGATTAGTGAACCAGATGGGTTTTTCCGACCATCGGTTCCTTTCCAGATTATTTTTTGTTTTACTGAATTCAGTCTCCACCGTCTCCCCTAGTGGGATTCGAACCTGGACCCCCAGAGCGTTACCCTGTTCTGGGGATCGCTGGGCATCGCTGCAAACAGAATCAGGGGAGCTCCCCCCCACCACCCGCTGCCCTGGCCAAAATGTCACCCCTCAATTAGCATCACTACCGTGGGGTATTGTGTGTGGGATCTTGCTGTGCAAATTGGCTGCCATGTTTCTTACATTGGGCGGCACGGTAGCACAGTGGTTAGCACTGCTGCTTCACAGCTCCAGGGTCCTGGGTTCGATTCCCGGCTCGGGTCACTGCCTGTGTGGAGTTTGCACATTCTCCTCGTGTCTGCGTGGGTTTTCTCCGGGTGCTCCGGTTTCCTCCCACAGTCCAAAGATGTGCGGGTTAGGTTCATTGGCTATGCTAAAATTGCCCCTTAGTATCCTGGGATGTGTAGGTTAGAGGGATTAGTAGGTAAAATGTGTAGGGATATGGGGATAGGGTCTGGGTGGGATTGTGTTCGGTGCAGACTCAATGGGCCGAAGGGCCTGTTTCTGCACTGTAGGGTTCTATGTAACAGTGGACAGACCTCAAACTTACTTCACTGGCAATTTAGAAGTTGTGAAAGGCACGCATTAATGTAACTCTTCTCTCTTTGTCTTCCTCCCCTCAGCACTCTTGTATTTATTGGAGAATTGGGTATCTGGATTTGAGAATGTTGCCTGGGACTGATTAGTCGGGAAGTTATCGCGCGGACAACATGCAGCTGCTCCCTGGGCTAAGCACCCACTCTGAGCCTCACTGATTAATCCTCCTTACGTTTAACAACTAAATTAGAAAGAGAGGAATAAATTATTTCTTTCATAGTTGAGTGAGTCTGGAAAGTTCCATGATGGATCACATGTAATTTGCTAAAGAAATGAAAGGAGATGTAGGTAAGGAGTGACATTATTAACCTATCGTATGGATGCTTCAATCCCCAACTTTCCGGCTCGCGGGTTCAGTAATGCCACTGAAAAGTTGGAGTCACACCAACGGGTTAGAACTTTCCGAGGTTGATTCTTGGAGTTGGCTGATCTTTGCCAAGTGTGCTGAAGACAAGAGATGGAATTTTCCATCCCTTCCGGCTCGCAGGATCTTCCAGTCCTGCCGAAGGCAACCTTTCCTCAACCCCCCCCCCCCCCCCCACCAACTCCTGTGCACCCACTCTATCACCCCCATGGCGGGTTTCCCAGCAGCAGGGGGGTCTAAAACATCATCATGCAGGACTGGAAGATTCCAGCAATGGCAAATCACCTCAGCCACTGGAAAACACGAGATAGAGGCTGGAAAATCCCACCCAGAAACTATAACCTCAGCACCTCTGAGCTAGAACATAAGAAATAGGAGCAGGAGTAGGCCATCTAGCCCCTTCGAGCCTGCCCCACCATTCAATAAGATCATGGCTGATCTGAAGTGAATCAGTTCCACTTAGAACCACTTAGAACCCTTAGAACCACACTTAGAACCCTACAGTGCAGAAACAGGCCCTTCGGCCCATCGAGTCTGCACCGAACACAATCCCACCCAGACCCTATCCCCATATCCCTACACATTTACCTGCTAATCCCTCTAACCTACACATCCCAGGACACTAAGGGGCAATTTTAGCATAGCCAATGAACCTAACCCGCACATCTTTGGACTGTGGGAGGAAACCGGAGCACCCGGAGAAAACCCACGCAGACACGAGGAGAATGTGCAAACTCCACACAGGCAGTGACCCGAGCCGGGAATCGAACCCAGGACCCTGGAGCTGTGAAGCAGCAGTGCTAACCCACTGTGCTACCGTGCCGCCCCACCTGCTCCTCATAACCCTTAATTCCCTTATTGATCAGAAATCTATCTACCCGTGACTTAAACATATTCAACGAGGTAGCCTCCACCACTTCAATGGGCAGAGAATTCCAGAGATTCACCACCCTCTGAGAGAAGAAGTTCCTCCTCAACTCTGTTCTAGGGAGTGCTAGATTCCACCAGGGTCAAAGTTCATGATGTCTCATCATTGTCCATAGCAATAAGTGTCGACATGGTGCCTGCCATGAGGATCAGGACTGACAATCCTCACTCTCTAGACTGGGTATTTGAGGAATAGTTTATAGGTAACTCAAGGAACCAAAGTTCCCACGGCAACATATACTTTTTATATGCATGTTGTAAGCTGGAGCTGTGAATATTGATGTTAGAATTTCTTTCCGTCGCTTCTCTTACCACCTCCTGTTGGTGTGTGTTGGAAAGATTTGCAGGTTGATGTTTAACATCACTGTAATGAACGTAGGCTAATTCAGCACATGTGGTACAAGAAATAAGAATCAAAGGGCAACAAGTTAAGGCAAATGGCAACAGAACCAAACCTTACACAAGGTTAAAACACTGAGTGCTGTGGGCCTGAGGCAGATTCAATCATGGCTTTCCAAAGGGAATTGGACAAGCTTCTCAAGAGGTCATGTGTGGGGTTATGAGGAATGGACTCTTGGACATGGAATACTGAATGGTCTCCTGCAACGTAACCATTCCATGATTCTGTAGGAACAAGGAGCAGGAATGGGCCATTCAGTCATTTGAGCCTGCTACGATATTCAATACCATTGCGACTGATTATCCTCAGACCCACAATCCCCAACTTCTTTCATTCCCTTAGTATTCAATTTCCATCTCTAATATATTCATCGATTACTCAGCTACAACCATCTGTTCCAACTGGCCCGCTCCTTAGGTCCAGTCTGACTGGCCCGCGCCTTCAGTCTGTTCCAACCGGATCGCGCCTTTGTCCATTCCGACCAGTCAGCTCCAGAGACCCAAGGCTGGAATTGAACTCGGGTCCCTGGCGCTATGAGGCAGCAGTGCTAATACTGCACCACCCATAACAAGTAGTTTCTATGTTACCACTAGATTGTGGTTTCAAATGGTGACTCTGAGGAGGATACTGAAATGGATCATCCAATTGGCACCTCTGGATAATGGTGGTTGCAGTCTTGTTTTTGCACTGATGGAGTCTCTCATCATTGGGAACTGAATGTTCATGCTGCCTCCTTCTCTTCCTCTTCGTTGCTTAATTGTCCACTACCAGTCCTGGTTGGGTGCAGCAGGTCTGCAGAGCTTTGGTCTGATCGTTTGGGGGAATGCTTAACTCTGTTGTATGTTGCTTCCTCTGTGTTCATAGATCCCTGAAAGTTGGGAATCAAGTAGATAAGGTTGTTAAGAAGGCGTACGGTGTCTTGGCGTTTATTGGTAGGAGGATTGAATTTAAGAGTCGCAGCGTCATGTTGCAACTGTACACAACTCTGGTGCGGCCGCACTTGGAGTACTGTGTGCAGTTCTGGTCCCCACATTACAGGAAGGATGTGGAGGCTTTGGAGAGGGTGCAGAGGAGGTTTACTAGGATGTTGCCTGGTATGGTGGGGAGGTCCTATGAGGAGAGACTGAGGGATTTGGGGTTGTTTTCGTTGGAAAGAAGGCGGCTAAGAGGGGATCTTATTGAAACATATAAGATGATTAGAGGTTTAGATAGGGTGGACAGTGATAGCCTTTTTCCTCGGATGGAGAAAGCTAGCATGAGGGGGCATGGCTTTAAATTAAGGGGGGGTAGCAACAAGACAGATGTCAGGGATAGGTTCTTTATCCAGCGGGTGGTGAGGGATTGGAATGCCCTGCCTGCTGCAGTTGTAAATGCTCCTAGTTTGGGGGCGTTTAAGAGATCTGTAGATAGGTTTATGGATGAAAAGGGATTGGTATAGGCTAGTGGATCATTATTTTTGTAACTGGTCGGCGCAACATCGTGGGCCGAAGGGCCTGTTCTGCGCTGTAATGTTCTATGTTCTATTAAGTGTACATGCAGTCCTGCGTTGTAGCTTCACCAAGGTGACATCTCATTTTTAGTTATGCCTGCTGCTTCTGGCATATCATCCTGCATCAGGGTTGATCCCAGGGCTTGATGGTAATGATAGAGTGGGGGATATGTCAGACCATGAGGTTACAAGTTGTGGTTGGGTACAATTCTGCACCTGATGATGGCCCACAGTGCCTCATGGATGCCCAGTGTTGAGCTTCTAGATCTGACCTGGACCTAACCCTTTTAGCACACACCACAATATCCTCATTGTGAAGATGGGACTTTGTCTCTACAAGGATTGGGTGAGGTCCCTTCTACTGATGCTGTTATAGGTAAATACATCTGCGGCAGCTAGGTTGTGAGACCAAATGTTTTCCCGCCTGTTTGTTCTCTCACCATTCTGGAAGCTATTGTAGATGATGACATATAGCTGACCTTTGAAGTCTCCAAACATTGTTCCAGAAATGAGGGTAGATTTATATAAGCTAAGTATGGAATGTGATCTGTCAGTGTAAATGTGGGTGGGTCACCACTTTGAAATGTGAAAGAAAATCATATTCTTTATTTCAGTATTTAATGTGAAATTATTGCGGCACAATTTAGTGATTAAATTAATTGGACAAAAATACCTTTAACCAAATTGAAAAATTCATTGCTTCTTGATAGTGAGTCCATCAAAATCAACCTGAGTCACTGTGGCTATGAATCCCACTCTGTATCAGATTGTAGAATCCATACAGGGCAGAAAGAGGCCATTCAGCCCATCAAGTCAGCACTGATTGAGTATCTCACCCAGGCCCTCTCTCCCCTGCCCTATCCGCATTGCCCTATGGATTTACCATGGCTAATCCACCTAACCTACACACCTTGGGACACTGAAGGGTAATTTTGCATGGCCCATCCACCCACTGATATGGTGTTTTCAGTTTCAGAATCTTTGCCCCGTAACAAATCATCTTCCTTTCCATCCATTGAATTGGATATTCTGCATTTTTGACCAATCTAATGACAGTTCTGATGCATTAATAGCATCCAATAATGTAATGATTAAAAACTACACAAAGCATCAAGTGGGGAAGCCAATCTTTGTGAAGTTCTTTCCCAACCATCCATTTATTCGATTTGGTACAAACATGTTTCTTGAGTGGCTGTTGATGCAGACATCTAAATGTTGATCTAAGGATATTAGCCTCCCGCTCGGTAAAACTGTGATATGGGTGTTATTTATCACAGGTACCTCCTTGATTTTATTGACGATACGGGTTCTTTACATCGGGGGGGACACCTATATCACAGACTGAACCCTCGATCCACCCCAGCCATCCATGGTCAGGCATAAAAACTCCAGCAGGGACCCTGATTTTCAGCATGGTTTGAAGTTTGGGAGCCATGGGGATTAATACCGCCATGACGTTTGTCTCCTCATGTCCTGTGATTTTTCGCTTGAGTAGTTTTCAAACTTTTCCTCTCCACGGTTTGGTTACCGAGCCTATTGCAATTCATGGGGTGGGTTGCACTCACCCCCCCCATGACTGGAAAATCCTGCCCAAGGCCAATGGAACTTCACATGATCCGTGTCCCCCAGCCCCACCACCACCCCCTCCCTCCCCTCGCCACCTCCTGTAATTCCCGTGGAGAGCAGGACAGAAGAATTCCATCAATAGTGTTTCACTCAGATTGCTGAGGTGCCAGAATGGGTACTTTGGCTGCTGTATCACTGGAAGCCAGTCATTTCGGCATCAAGCCCTTTTGGTATCCTCAAAGCAATCTTTGTCTTTTGCTGCAACTTTTTCACTCCATTAACCAGCTTATCGCTCGGAAATTTTTGCTGGGCTCACAGTTTGATTTGGTCCATTTAAATACGCGTTGCATTTTGATGACAATGAAACTGTTCTGACGATTGGAAGATCCCGTTCTCACACTTCTCAAGATTGGTCCCAGTTCTCATGACGTGTTTGTCCCTGGACATCTTCCTAAGGCAGCTTCCTTCTTTCATTCTCACACCAGTGCTCCGCCAACACTGAATCCCCAAACTGCAGCACACGTTATTTGGTAAGTTAGCAAACGTTACAACTCTTATATTGAAGCCAACTTCATACCAGATTGGTTTTGCTGAAAGATTGGTTTCTCTTCGCCATTCGCCAAGTGGGGTTTTCGCTTTGTAGCGTGTCTTGAACTCCAATGCATCTTTGCAGTACATCCATCTGCATATCACCTGCTCAATCCCTTCTATTAAGTACATAAAACATGTACTTTTGGGGCAGAAAGATTGAGAATGACTGTGTTTAGCATGTCATGACTGAAAAGGGAGAGTGAGCCTTTATTGGACTCTGTCTGAGCCAAGTATTTTTCCAAGGGTTAAGAATCCAACACACTAGTGACTGTCTAACAAAAACACTAAGTGATTGCAGTAAGATCTCCGTACTCTTTTCCACTAATTCCCTTACGATGAAGGTTAACGTAATGTGCTCGCTGTGCCTCCACGTTCTATTTCTATTATTTGTGCACGAGGATATGCAAATCCCTCTAAGCAAAATATGTCTCTCACCTCTTAAATAATCTTATTTTAGATTCTTCCTGCCAAAGAGGATGATTTTACATTTGACATTATAACTAATCTGACACCTTCTTTCTCATTCACCTTGTCTATATCCCTTCACAGCCTCTTTGTGTCTTCAACACAGCTTACATTCCATTGTAGCTTTGATTCATTAGCAATCTTGGCTATATTTATCCTCAGTCTCCAGGCCAACGCTACAGATTGAAATTATCATTAGTGTGTATTTCACTGTGATATTGACTGTAATACAGAGTCTGTATCCTATTGTGATACTGATTGTAATTTAGAGTGTATATTGCATTGTGATTGAGGTGCCAGAGGACTTTCGGAGAGCTAATGTGGTATGATTATGCAAGGAGGGAAGGATGGATAAACCAGGTATTTACAATGAGTTTTAGAATCATAGAACCCTACAGTGCAGAAAGAGGCCCTTCGGCCCATTGAGTCTGCACCAAACACAATCCCACCCAGGCCCTACCCCCATATCCCTCCATATTATACCCACTAATCCCTCTAACCTACACATCCCTGGACACTAAGGAAAAATTTCTTAGCACGGCCAATCAACCTAACCCTCACATCTTTGGATTGTTCTACATCAATAGTAGGGAAATTATAGAAAATATTTCTGAGGGACAGAATTAATTGTCATTTGGGAAGGCAATGATTGATTAAGGATGTCTTGGTTGGGGGTGACTGCGTTTGACAAATTAGATTGAGTTTTTGAAGAAATGACTAAGTGTGTCGATGAGGGCAGTGCAGTTGATAATAGTCTACATGGACTTCAGTAAGACTCCTGACAAGGTCCCACCTGGATGACTGTTAACATAAGAACATAAGAAATAGGAGCAGGAGTAGGCCATCTAGCCCTTCGAGCCTGCCCCGCCATTCAATAAGATCATGGCTGATCTGTCGTGGCTCAGTTCCACCTTCCCGCCCTCTCCCCATAACCCTTAATCCCTTCTCTTATCAAAAACCCATCAACCCGCTTCTTAAAAATATTTAGCCAGCATCAAGAAGGTAAGAGCCATGGGATCCAGAGGGAATTGGCAAATTCGATCCAAACTTTGCTGAGTAGCAGGAGGCAGAGAGTGATGGTTGAAGGTTGTTTTTGTGACGGGAAGTCTGTGTCCGGTGGTGTACCACGGGATCGGTATTGGGTCCCTCGCTGCCTGTAATGATCTGCGTGTGAATGTGGGGAGGGGGGGTATGATCAGTAAGTTCACAAATGATACGAAAACTGGTGGTGTGGTAAACAGTGAGGAGGGAAGCCTTAGATGACAGGGTGATATAGACGAGCTGATCAAACAGGCAAATGGAATTGAACCCTGAAAGGTGTGAGGTGATGCATTTTGGGATGACTAATAAGGCAAGGGAATACACAATGAATGGAAGTATAGAGGACCAGAGGGATCTTGGGGTCCAAATATCCTTAAATCAGCAAGAAAGGGGGATAAGGTGGTTAAGAAGACGTATGGGATACTTGTCTTTAGTAGCCAAGGCACTGAATATAAGAGCAGATAGGTTATGATGGAGCTGTATAAAACTCTTGTTAGGTCACAGCTGGAGTACAGTGTGCGGTTCTGGTCACCAGACAATAGGAAGGATGTGATTACACCGGAGAGAGTGCAGAGGAGATTCACCAGCATGCTGCCTGGTCTGGGCGTTTCTCAGGAGCTGGTTAGGCTGGGACTGTTTTCATTAGAGCAGCACAGACTGAGAGGGAACCTGATTAAGGTGTATAAGATTATGAGGGACATAAATAGGGGAGAAGCCTGAGGGGTCAATAACCAGGAGCCAGAGATTTAAGGGGATTTGAGGAAAAACTTTTTTTCAACCAGAGGGTGGTGGGGATCTGGAACTCGCTGCCTGAAAGGGTGAGAGAGGCAGGAACCCTCATAGTGTTTAAGAGGCATTTAGATGAGGATTTGAAACACCACAGCTCACAAGGCAATGGGCCAAATGCTGGAAAATGGGATTAACATGGCAAGATGCTTGATGACTAGATGGGCTGAGAGGCCTCTTTGTGGTCTGTATGATTCTCTGATTGAGAATTCCATTGTGATACTGACTGCAGTACAGAGTCTGTATTCCAGTGGGACCCTGGTGCAGTGATAGAATTTAGCCAGCATCAAACTCAGCCCCTGCTGTGACCTGGGGGTTGTTTATCTCAGCTGGGACAGTTATTTAACTGTCCTCCTTGAATAAGAGGGTTGAAATTAGACAGAAGCCTGGCTGCTGGGATATATCACCGCCATTGGAAAGGGGTGAGGGGGGGTATCAATTCAGGGTGAGATTTGGGTTGCTGTTGTCCCCTGTGAATAGTCTGCCAAAGCTCACTGCAAGAAGAGACTCCACTTGGGCAAAGTTATTGACTGCGCGACAGAACTCTGGGATTGAATGGGAATAAAGGTCCTTGCATTGGGATAGATCAGGGATGAGGGAGGGGGGGGGGGGGTGGCGGGAATGCTCCCACTAATTGCATCTCGTTGCACAGGTCTGTTTTGCCAAGTACCTCCAGAAGCTCCATGATTCGACTGAAGCACGTCAACTATCCAACAAAAAGCTCCGGAGTGTTCCAGGACAAGCTCAACTTCACCCTGTCGGACGCCCTCAATGCTGAAGTTCAAAGAGACTCGGACCAACGAGAAGTTTGAGATGATGGAACTGAATGACCGCTTTGCCAGTTACATCGAGAAGGTGCGCTTCCTGGAAAACCAGAACAAAATCCTGGCCACGGAGCTCAACCAGATCAAGGGGAAAGAGCCCAGTCGGCTGGGGGATATGTACCTTGATGAGATCCGGGAATTGCGGCACCAGATGGACCAGCTGAACAGCTCCAGGGCCCGTCTGGAGATCGAGAGGGACAACCTGCTGGAGGATCGGAACAACATGAAGCAGAGGTATGGCATTCCCAGATTTCTCAATCCCCACCAACACCCCTCAGATATTAACCTGCTCGGGTAGGTCACATGCTCGCTCTAAGGCTTCCCAATGGCATGAGGATCAAGAGGGTCCATGATTGGCACACACTTCACCCCAACAGATCAACCCCCAAAAGGTGAGAATGGAAAGCTGCCCCCAATCTTCAAATCACACAGTCAGAGGGTGAGGATATTGGGCCTACTGAGCCTGTGGCATCTCTTTGAAAGAGCGAACTAATTTTTCCCCTCCATCACAAACTTCCTGCTAATTCCCCCCAAACAAGTAACCATTTTGCCTTTTGAATGTTAGGATCGAACCCCGTTATCAGAAAATTTATTTGCACTTTATCCCCCCCACCCCATCCTACTTGGAGATGGGCTGGAATGTGAGATGTGGAATAATTGCAGACTTTCCTCAAAGTTTATCTATTAGTCACAAGTCAGCTTACATTAACACTGCAATGAAGTTGCTATGAAAATCCCCCCAGTCGTCACACTCTGGCGCCTGTTTGGGCTACACTAAGAGAGAATTTAAGAACATAAGAACATAAGAAATAGGAGCTGGAGTAGGCCATCTGGCCCCTCGAGCCTGCCCCGCCATTCAATAAGATCATGGCTGATCTGTCGTGACTCAGCTCCACCTTCCCGCGCATGGTCAATGCACCTAAACGGCACGTCTTTGGACTGTGGGAGGAAACCGGAGCACCTGGAGGAAACTCACGCAGACACGGGGAGAACATGCCAACTCCACCCAGACAGTGACCCCAACCGGGAATTGAACCCAGGTCCCTGGTACTGTGAGGCAGCAGTGCTAACCACTGTGCTATTCTCAGACAGTCGATTTGGTGCTTTGAATGTGTTTCACTGGCTGTCTGCTGGGTTTAACTAAAACATTTGGAGGACGGGGTTCTGGAAGCTGCAGATGGCTAAGCAGCAATTGACACTCTTATAGAATATGCTTCAGAGAAAGGGTTCTGTTGGATTGCATCTCAATGTGTTTAAAAAACTGGTCAACACACCATCCACTAGGAACAGACAGGGGCTCAAAGACATGCTAGACTGAGATTGATAAGTCCATATTGGGTACAGGTAATTATATCATATTAACTGCACGGGAGTAGACCATTTGGTCTAACTCTCCCATGAACTTCCTCCCACCAAACATTATCTAAACATCTTAGGAGATATGGATCAAGGGCAAATCAATGGATTTAGAACATAAACATTACAACACAAACAGGCCCTTCGGCCCTCGAGTTGCGCCGATCACATCAACCCCACCAATCTATAGACCTATCTATAACCCCCAATCCCATTAAACCCCATATACTCATCCAGAAGTCTTTTAAAAGATCCCAGCGAGTTCGCCTCCACCACCGATGACGGCAGCCGATTCCATTCACTCACCACCCTCTGAGTGAAAAACTTACCCCTAACATCACCTCTGTACTTCCCTCCCCGCACCTTAAATCTGTGTCCTCTCGTAGCGACCATTTCAACCCGGGGAAATAGCCTCTGAGAGTCCACCCTATCTATTCCTCTCAACATTTTATAAACTTCTATCAGGTCGCCTCTCAACCTTCGCCTCTCTAGGGAAAAGAGTCCCAGCTCCCTCAACCTATCTTCATAAGGCATGCCTCCCAGTCCAGGCAACATCCTTGTAAATCTCCTCTGCACCCTTTCAATAGCTTCTACGTCTTTCCTATAGTGAGGCGACCAGAACTGCGCACAATACTCTAAATGAGGCCTAACAAGGGTCTTATAAAGTTGCAGCATTACCTCCCGACTCCTAAACTCAATCCCTCGTTTAATGAAGGCCAGTACACCATACGCCTTCTTGACCACCTCCTCCACCTGCGAGGTCGATTTAAGAGTCCTGTGGACCCGGACCCCGAGATCCTTCTGCTCTTCAACGCTACTAAGACCCCTGCCCTTAATAGTGTACTCGTTCATCCCGTTGGTTCTGCCGAAATGGACGACTACACATTTATCCGCGTTGAAGTCCATCTGCCACTTCTCCGCCCATTCCTGCATCCTATCTATGTCCTGCTGCAACTTTTGACATCCTTCCAGACCATCCACAACACCGCCGACCTTCGTGTCATCAGCGAACTTGCTAACCCATCCCTCCACTTCCTCATCCAGGTCATTTGAGGAACAGGCTCAACTTGCCTCCTCATGTTCTGGTTTGATATTTTTCTCCTATTCTTCACGTAACCTCCTTGTGAATTTTATTGTGTAGGAGGGATACCGCTAGTTACTGCAAGAGTCGACCAAACTTATCCCACCCTACAGAAAAGAACTCACTAATCTCATCAGTTAAGACGAGATTTGAATCTGTAACTGAAGGTTAGTCGCCCACCCACTCCCTCCACCTCTTGGGTGAAGTCAGCAAGGAGAGCTACTCTCCTGTTCAATCCCGGGAGTGATAATTGTGGATCTGCACACGCCTCTCCAATGACCAAATGTTCAACAGTTCTCTTCACTGTGTGAAGAGGACTTTTAAAATGTGTTTCTAATTTGCTCCTTTCAAACTCTACCACCTTACAGACTTCGACAATCCGTCCCTCTTCCCTCTCCCCACATTCGCACCGTAAGAATTAACTCCTCAGTTGGACGCTGGTGTAATGAGTCTACAACAGACATCCATTTAGCCCTTTCTTTACATAAGGAGCAGTCCACGCTAGACACACAGTAACTGTCAGAATCTTTCATGATCAGAATAGTAACTCAATCACACGAGTGATCATAAACAGATACTTTTCACTGCAGAAGATGCAATGGCGGAAATCTAGGCATCGTTCAGGCTGAGCTCCAGTGAGACCACACTCTATCCAATCCGTGCTGTACCTGTCCTGGGAGTGTTTGATGGGGGGACAGTGTAGAGGGAGCTTTACTCTGTATCTAACCCCGTGCTGTACCTGTCCTGGGAGTGTTTGATGGGGGACAGTGTAGAGGGAGCTTTACTCTGTATCTAACCCCGTGCTGTACCTGTCCTGGGAGTGTTTGATGGGGGGACAGTGTAGAGGGAGCTTTACTCTGTATCTAACTCCATGCTGTACCTGTCCTGGGAGTGTTTGATGGGGGGACAGTGTAGAGGGAGCTTTACTCTGTATCTAACTCCATGCTGTACCTGTCCTGGGAGTGTTTGATGGGGGGACAGTGTAGAGGGAGCTTTACTCTGTATCTAACCCCGTGCTATACCTGTCCTGGGAGTGTTTGATGGGGGGGACAGTGTAGAGGGAGCTTTACTCTGTATCTAACCCTGTGCTGTACCTGTCCTGGGAGTGTTTGATGGGGACAGTGTAGAGGGAGCTTTACTCTGTATCTAACCCCGTGCTGTACCTGTCCTGGGAGTGTTTGATGGGGGGGTCAGTGTAGAGGGAGCTTTACTCTGTATCTAACCCCGTGCTGTACCTGTCCTGGGAGTGTTTGATGGGGGACAGTGTAGAGGGAACTTTACTCTGTATCTAACCCCGTGCTGTACCTGTCCTGGGAGTGTTTGATGGGGGGACAGTGTAGAGGGAGCTTTACTCTGTATCTAACCCCGTGCTGTACCTTTTCTAGGAGTGTTCGATGGTGACGATGTAGAGACAGTTTGATTCTGTGTCTAAACACCATTCCACGGTACAAATATCCTTTAAATCCTTTGTCTTCCTCCAAATAAAAAGCGTTGCTTTAGGTACACGTTGGGTGTTAGTGATGCCTGTCTTTTGTGGGGTATGTGGAACATTCTTCATTCTGGTCCTACTCGGGTCCCCCCACAGCTGTTTTTCCAGTACATCGATGACTGTATCAGTCAATGCTCTTGTTCAGAATTGGAAAAATCAATTTTGCTTCTAATTATCACATTTCTCTCACCTTCACCTTGTCCATCTCAGATTTCTCTCAACCTTTCTGACAACTATGTACTAATATTTACTGTAATCCCATCACTCCCAGGGTTTCCTGAACTGGTCCTGTTCGTACCCTACACTAAGGACGGCAGTCTATTCCCCACCTTGACTGGATCTGTTTTGATGATGCTACCTTCCAAACTCCAACTTCTGAGATAGCTTCCCTGTTTTGTTAACTGTGGATACACTCCCCACCCATCCCCAGCCACATTCAACTCCTTCTCAAGTGTAATTAGCCAGCGACATCCACATCCCGAGAATGAAATGTTTAAAATCTCCCATCTTTTTGCACTCCCTCCCTCCCAGAGCCGCAGTGAACTCCCCATTTGTCTCCACTCTTCACCCCACCTGTATTATCCGCATTCAACAGATCATTTCCACCACTCCCTCCAACCCCAGCCTGATATCACCACCAAACACGTCGTCCCCTCACTCGCCATGTCAGCACTCCACAGGGACTACACCCACCCCCCCCCAACACTCTGCTCCACTCCTCGATCACCCCCAATCCCTTATCCCCCCTTCCCACAAACACCTTCCCCATGCAATGACGGGAAGCGTTACTCTTTACCTCCTCACTGTCTAAGGGAGCTCAGACGCTCCCTCCTGATAAAGCAGTTGACACATTTGCACATTATGCTGCTCTTCCACATCAAGAAGACTAAACACAGGCTGTTCGGTTTGTGGAACACCTCTGCAAGCGTGACCCCCAACCTTCCTATCGTGTGTGCCATTTTAACTCCAGCACTTTGCTCTCATGCCCACATGTCTCTCCTCGGCCTGCTGATCCAGTGAAACCCAATGCAAACTGGAGCAGCAGCACCTCAACTTCCGATTGATTTTTTTTTATTCATCCGAGGGTCACGGGTGTCGCTGGCTGGCTAGCTTTTATTTCCCATCCCGAGTTGCCCCTGGAGGGCAGTTAAGACTCAACCACGTTGCTATGGATCACGTAGGCCACACCAAATAAGGATGGCAGATTTCCTTCCCTAGAGGACATTAGTGACTAGACACTGTACAGCCCTCGGGATTAAACATTGAATTCAACAATTTCAGGCCATGAACACTCTGTCCTCAGGTTTTGTTTCTCTTTTTTGCCAGTCCAAATCATCCTTCTCGCCTTTTTGCGTTTACACCTGCTTCTTATTCTCCTCTTCACACTCCCTCTAGACAAATACATAAGAACATAAGAAATAGGAGCAGGAGTAGGCCATCTAGCCCCTCGAGCCTGCCCTGCCATTCAATAAGATCATGGCTGATCTGAAGTGGATCAGTTCCACTTTCCCGCTTGCTCCCCATAACCCTTAATTCCCCTGTCTATCAGAAACCTATCTACCTGTGACTTAAATATATTCAGCGAGGCAGCCTCCACCACTTCAATGGGCAGAGAATTCCAGAGATTCACCACCCTTTGAGTGAAGAAGTTCCTCCTCAACTCTGATCTAAACCGCCTCCCCTTTATCTTGAGGCTGTGTCCTCTAGTCCTGCTGTACTTTCTAAGCAGGAAGAATCTCTCTACCTCTACCCTATCTATCCCCTTCATTATCTTATACGTCTCTATAAGATCCCCCGTCATCCTTCTAAACTCCAACGAGTACAGACCCAGTCTATTTAGTTACAAAACAATGACCCACTAGCCTATCCCAATCCCTTTTCATCCATAAACCTATCCACAGATCTCTTGAACACCCCCAAACTAGGCACATTTACAACTGCAGCAGGCAGGGCATTCCAATCCCTCACCACCCGCTGGGTAAAGAACCTACCCCTGACATCCGTCTTGTAGCTACCCCCCCTTAATTTAAAGCCATGCCCCCTCGTGCTAGCTTTCTCCATCCGAGGAAAAAGGCTATCACTGTCCACCCTGTCTAAACCTCTAATCATCTTATATGTTTCAATAAGATTCCCTCTTAGCCGCCTTCTTTCCAACAAAAACAACCCCAAATCTCTCAGTCTCTCCTCATAGGACCTCCCCACCATACCAGGCAACATCCTAGTAAACCTCCTGTTTGCACATTCTCCTCGTGTCTGTGTGGTGCTCTGGTTTCCTCCCACTGTCCAAAGATGTGCGGGTTAGGTTGATTGGCCATGCCAAATTGCCCCATCGTCTCGAGGGGATTAGCAGGATAAATGCGATGTTACAAGGGATGTGGCCTGGGCGGGGTTGTAGTCTGTGCAGACTCGATGGGCTGAATGGCCTCTTTCTGCACATCGGGATTCTCTGATTCCCGATTACAAATCCCAGAGGAGGAAGCGGCTCGTTGACTGGCCTACCAGCAGAGGGCAGCCCCGAGCAAACCCTGGGCTCAGCCTGTTCGACCTGAGTCCCAGATCATCCAGCCTGCAGCTGTGGCTCAAACATCTGGGCTGATGTGGCAGGAATGCGTTGGGAACAGTGTTTGAAGGGTGTGCGATGGACAAACAGCCTCTTGTTTCCTCACTCCTGCTGCAATGGCTCATTATTATAAATAGAGAGGCCCGCCTCTCCAGAGAGAAGGAGTGTCTTTTTAACAAACTCTGTGTACTGTGCTCTCCCTGGACAGGAGGTCAAGGTGACCCATCAGGACTCACACTGTACCTAACCTGATTCACTGAATTCACTAACTCCCAGCAGGCACCTGCGCAAGGATGTTTTGGCCCTGGAGGGAGTGCAGAGGAGGTTTACTCGGCTGATACCGGAGTTGAGGGGGTTGAGCTATGAGGAGAGGCTGAATAAACTAGGCTTGTACTCGTTAGAGTTTAGAAGAATGAGGGGAGATCTCATTGAGACGTATAAGATGATGAATGGGATGGATAGGATAGAGGTGGAGAGACTCTTCCCGCTCAAAAAAGACAGTAGGACTCGGGGGCACAGCCTCAAGATAAAGGGGGGGGGGCGGTTTAGAACGGAGTTGAGGAGGAACTTCTTCACTCAATGGGTGGTGAATCTCTGGAATTCTCTACCCGTTGAAGTGGTGGAGGCTGCCTCGCTAAATATTTTTAAGAAGCGGGTTGATGGGTTCTTGATAAGAGAGGGGATTAAGGGTGATGAGGAGAGGGCGGGAAGGTGGAACTGAGCCACGACAGATCAGCCATGATCTTATTGAATGGCGGGGCAGGCTCGAAGGGCTGGATGGCCTACTCCTGCTCCTATTTCTTATGTTCTTATGTTCTTATGAAACAGAAAGACTGCGTCCCTTCACAGAACAATTCCAATTAAAGTCTTTATGTTAATGTAATTTAAGCAGTCTGTCCACCTGAGACTAAGCATGAGGGGAACATAGAACATAGAACCCTACAGTGCAGAAACAGGCCCTTCGGCCCATCGAGTCTGCACCGAACACAATCCCACCCAGACCCTATCCCCATATCCCTGCTAATCCCTCTAACCTACACATCCCAGGACACTAAGGGGCAATTTTAGCATAGCCAATCAACCTAACCCACACATCTTTGGACTGTGGGAGGAAACCGGAGCACCCGGAGAAAACCCACGCAGACACGAGGAGAATGTGCAAACTCCACACAGACAGTGACCCGAGCCAGGAATCGAACCCAGGACCCTGGAGCTGTGAAGCAGCAGTGCTAACCACTGTGCTACCGTGCCGCCCATAAGGGCAAACAAAAATGCAATTCTCATTGCAGTCCTGTTTTGGACAAATCTTAGAATCAGGCGGTGCGGAAGAGACTGCACTGGCACCTGAGAAACATAGAACATAGAACATAGAACATTACAGCACAAACAGGCCCTTCGGCCCTCGAGTTGCGCCGATCACATCAACCCCACCAATCTATAGACCTATCTATAACCCCCAATCCCATTAAACCCCATATACTCATCCAGAAGTCTTTTAAAAGACCCCAGCGAGTTCGCCTCCACCATCGATGACGGCAGCCGATTCCATTCACTCACCACCCTCTGAGTGAAAAACTTACCCCTAACATCACCTCTGTACTTCCCTCCCACCTAACCCTGCCTGCCAGCACTTGGCCCGTAGCCCTGAATGTTATTGCGTGCCAACTGCTCATCCAGGGTCTTATTAAAGGATGTGAGGCAACCTGCCTCCTACCACCCTCCCAGGCAGCACATTCCAGGCCATCACCACCCTCTGGGTAAAAACGATTGTCCTCCCATTCCCCCGAACCCTCCTGCCCCTCACCTTGAACCCATGTCCCCTTGTAACTGACCCTTCAACTCAGGGACAGCTGCTCTTTATCCATTCCATCCGTTCCCTCATCTTGTACACAACGTAATACTGCCGAACCATTGTAAATCAATGAACAATACTTACTTTAATCCAGCATCTTCTACAAAGCTCGTGGACAACCGTTACCTCGGCCATAAAACCCGCAGGAAGGTAGACGCAGATTTACAAACACTTCAATGGTTCCAGTGTGTAACTGTTGTTATTGAGGAGAGTGTGTAACAACACAAAATAGACATCACCGAGATACACTCATCTGGCTGAACTGCCCACATGTGTTGCTGTCTGTCCATATCAGTCATGATGTGGGTATGCCGGCGTTGGACTGGCGTAAACACAGTAAAAAGTCTGACAACACCAGGTTTTAGTCCAACCGATTTATTTGATAATATACTCACAAGCTTTCGAGGGGACTGCCTCTTCGTCAGGTGAATGGAGAGTTCTGGCCTCAGACAGAGCATATAAAGCACAGACAGTTTAGAGATTACTGATTAGAATGCGAATCCTTACACCTAACCTGCTGTTCAAGTCTTAAAGTGGCTGATAATGTGAGTGGAAGGAGCATTGATCACAGTTTAAAGAGATGTGTATTGTCTCCAGACAGGACAGTAAGTGAGGTTTTGCAAACCCAGGCAAGTCACGGGGGTTACAGATAGTGCGACATGAACCCAAGATCCCTGCCTTCATGACACACGACAGCGCAGAGTCGCTGAACAGAGACTGATAGCCAAGTTCCGCACACATGAGGACGGTCTCAACAGGGATCTTGGGTTCATGTCGCACTATCTGTAACCCCCGTGACTTGCCTGGGTTTGCAAAACCTCACTTACTGTACTATCTGGAGACAATACACATCTCTGTAACCTGTGATCAGTGCTCCTTCCACTCACATTATCATCCACTTCAGGTCTTGAACAGCAGGTTAGGTGTAAGGATTCGCATTCTAATCAGTAATCTCTAAACTGTCTGTGCTTTATATGCTCTGTCTGAGGCCAGAACTCTCCATTCACCTGACGAAGAGGCAGTCCCCTCGAAAGCTTGTGAGAATATTATCAAATAAATCGGTTGGACTAAAACCTGGTGTTGTCAGACTTTTTACTGTATCCATATCAGCCCAGAGAGAGAGGGACAGTGGCCCTTCGAGCCTGCTCTGCCATTCACTTTGATCGTGTCTAATCATCAAATTCAATATCGTGATTCCCCGCTTCTCCCTCCCTCCCCCCCAATATCCCTTGGTCCCTTCAGCCCCAAGGGCTTTATCCAATTTCTTCTTGAAATCAGACAACGTTTTAGAACATAGAACATTCCAGCACAGTACAGGCCCTTCGGCCCTCGATGTTGCGCCGACCAGTGGAACCAATCTAATGACCCTCTAACCTAAACTATTCCAATGTTGTCCATATGCCCATCCACTGACCATTTGAACGCCCTTAAAGTTGGCGAGTCCACAACTGCTGCAGGCGGGGCATTCCACGCCCTTACTACCCTCTGAGTAAAGAACCTACCTCTGACATCCCTCCTATAATTATCACCCCTCAATTTAAAGCTATGTCCCCTTGTGTTAACCGTCACCATCCGAGGAAAAAGGCTCTCACTCTCCACCCTATCTAACCCTCTGATTATCTTGTATGCCTCAATTAGATCACCTCGTAACCTTCTTCTCTCTAACGAAAACAACCTCAAGTCCCTCAGCCTTTCCTCATAAGAATTTTTGGCCTCAACTACATTCTGTGGTAGTGAATTCCACACATTCACCTCCCTCTGGGTGAAGAAATTTCTCCTCACCTCAGTTCTAAAAGGTTTAACCCTTATTCTCAAACTATGACCCCTGGTTCTGGACTCCCCCCCCCACCATCAGGAACATTCTTTCTGAATCTACCCTGATTAACCTGCTAGAATTTTATAAGTTTCTATGAGATCCCCTCTCACTCTTCTAAACTCCAGTGAATATAATCCTAAGTGACTTAGTCTCTCCTCGTATGATAGACCTGCCATCTCAGGAATCAGCCTGGTAAAGCTTCATTGCACTCCCTCTATAGCAAGGACATCTTCCTCAGAGAAGGAGACCAAAACTTCCCACAATACGCCTGCTGTGGCCTCACCAACACTCTCCACAATTGCAGCCAAACGGTATAGATAGGCCTAGTAGATAGGGATATGATCAGCGCAACTTGTGGGCCGAAGGGCCTGTTTGTGCTGTAGTTTTCTATGTTCTAGGTTCTATCCCTGTCCCTATACGTAAATCCTCTCACTATGAAAGCTAACATACCATCTGGCTTCTTTATTGCCTGCTGTACCTGTGCACTTACTTTCAGCCACTGATGATAGGACGATACCAAAGCTTCATTGAGTATCCGCCTCTCTCAATTTGCACCCGTTCAAGTAATAATCTGTTTTCCTATTATTGCTACCAAACCTCACATTTATCCCCATTATACTGAATCTGCCAGGCAGATACCCTCACACTCAGTCTGTCCAAATCACACTGAAACATCTCTGCATCCTCCTCACAGCTCACCCTCCCACCCAACTTTGTATCATCTGCGAATTTGGAGATAATACAAACAGTTCCCTCTTCCAAATCATTAATAGTTAATGTGAACAGTTGTGGCCTAGCGCGGATCCCTGCGGAACACCTCGAGTCAAAGACCAAAGAACAAAAACAGCCCGGGAAACAGGCCCTTCGGCCCAACGAGCCCGCGCCGCCATTTTAACATTACCAGTCCCCCCCTCCACCCACGACCCTTATCTAATGTTTTATTGCCATCCACACTGAGGGAAACTAATTTAGGGACAATGTATTACTTCCAATCAGCCTAATAGCACATCTTTGGGGTGTGGGAGGAAACCGGAGCACCCGGAGAAAACCCACGCAAGCACGGGGAGAATGCGCAAACTCCCACAGACACCGGCCCAAATCCATGTGTCTGCACAGCAAACAGCGATAGTTACTGAGCTGTCGTGTTGCCCAGTATCTGGTCCAGTTTAGGCACACACTAACGACATGAAGCACTAGGCCAACCTCCTGGTCCTGATCCTGGACCGGTAGACGGGAGCCGCAACAGCTCAGTGACTAGCACTGCTGGCTGTGCGGACACATGGATTTGGGCCTGTGTCTGTGGGAGTTTGCGCATTCTCCCTGTGGTTGCGTGGGTTTCCTCCGGGCGCTCCGGTTTCCTCCCACACCCCAAAGATGTGCTCTCAGGCTAATCGGTTTTTACCAAATTGACACTATTTCTTCCCTGAATCTGACTGAGTAGGGTTCCATTCCTAGACATGCAGGGTAGAATAGGTGTAGGGTGATGCGGCGGCGCGGGCTCGTTGGGCCGAAGGGCCTGTTTCCCGTGCTGGGTTGTTCTTTGTTCTAACCTCGAACATTCAAGAGCAGCCCCAGTACGACCCATCGCGTGTATGCCCCTCGTTGGACAACAACAGTCACTGACTGCCAATCAGAAAAAGATCCATTTATACCAACTCTTTGCTTCCTATCTGCTAACCAGCTTTCTGTCCATCTCAAGACATTACCTCCAATCCCATGTGCTTTAAGTTAAAGGGAAGAAGAAAACTAGGGGGGTAATAATTGGAACAGAATGATCTAAAGGGTACGACTGAATTAGATGTTTCCATGAAGAAAAGGAAGAGGATCTCCACAACATGTTATAAAGTTCATTGGAATCGGGTAAATCATCAAATGAAAACACGATCCCACACTTTGCTCCTTTATTCAAAGAGGTGAGGGATACAGCATTACTGTATTGATGTGGCTGTTAGCTTTACAGCCACAGTGTGGAAGAACCGAGGAACGGACTGGGAACAGAGTAAGTTAGCACTTGGAACGGTGTAATCTAATTCGAGTCAGCTCGCTGGTATGATCAGAGATCCTTATCTAATAACCCTAACTGGGTCAGTGAAGATCAGTGGACAGGAAGCAAGCACCCGGATTTTGAGGAGACATTGACAAACCGGTGAAAGGCAGGTGATTGGGACACATGCAGAGGGCAATTAAAGGAGGGTTTTGGCAATTGACGGGATCTGCCCATTGAGGAATGCCCACTGGCGTTGAATAACAGGGGGACCTGGTACAGGGACAGGAACTGATAGAGTTATAGCTCTTCAACTTAGTGAACAAACTCACATCCCAGCCCTCACTCCAAAACTGTGTATTTTTCAGATTACAGGATGAGGTCAATCTGCGGACGGAGACTGAAAACAACTTAGCAACGTTCAGACAGGTAAGGAACTGCCAGAGACTGATGCCAAAAATCTCTGTCCTCTTTCGTGGCTGAGATTCTCCTGTGCTGTTGAAAGTGAATAGAGTTTTGGCTCAAACACCAAATTCTCCATTCTCACTCGCTGCGGGGTGGGTAAGGACCAGATCAGAGACTCCTTCCCCTGAATATCTGGAGCTCTGCATTTCTAACAGTGAAACTATGTACCAGTGAGGAAATGCTGGATAAGGGCTGGGCTAACTTGGCAGAGAGATGCCAAGGTAGTTCATCTCAAGTACGGGGCAATGGTGGGGAGTGTGTCAAAGAACAGCACAGCACAGGAAACAGGCCCTTCGGCCCAACAAGCCCGCGCCACTCATTTTAACACTCAGTGGGCGCCTCATTCCAGTCCTCCTTCTACCTACAACTTTTGTCTACGCTTCTTGGATTCCACAATAAAGTGGTGCAAATTTAGAGAATTACATGCACGCCAGATTAACAGAGGTCTAATTTAGGGACGATTTGTTACACCAATCAGCCTAAAAGCACGTTTTTGGGGTGTGGGAGGAAACCGGAGCACCCGGAGAAAACCCACGCCAGCACGGGGAGAATGTGCAAACTCCCACAGACACCGACCCAAGCCGGAGATCCGACCCGGGTCCCTGTATCTGCACAGCAAACAGTGATAGTCACCGAGCTGTCGTGTTGCCCGTCAGTTGGTCCAGTTTAAGCGTACACTAACGCGTGAAGCACTAGGCTACCCTCGAAACATCCAAGAGCAGCCCTCGTACGACCCACCGTGTGTACGCCCCTCGTTGGACAACAAGGTGGACCGTGGTGTCCTGGGTCGTTTTATTGGGTGACACATGGACAGACCTGTGAATGGGTATATTGGACACTTCCGTGAAGCCCTTTTCATTTAGAACTGCCTTAAGAACTCTCCAATGGACGCAAATTCCAGTAGGTTCCACGAAGGGGGTGATCTTCAACAAAACTTCCTCCCTACCCTACACCCAAGCCACACCTAAAGAGGAAATCTACTCCTGCCCTCCATTAATGGGATTAGGTTGTCACTGAAGTGAAATTCTGTCATTATCTTCATGGTGGGCCATGGTTGAGGGCCCAAATATCTTTGTGGTTGGGTGGGGGGGGGGGGACGGAAGGGTGGTGAAGAGAGCCCCCAATACTTTTGTAGGATGGAGGGGGTGGGGTGGAGGCTGGAGTGGTAGAGTGAAGAAATACCACATACCTTACTACAGGACACTTGGTTAAACCAGAAACCATTCCATTTTTTTGATGGAAAATTAAATAAATATTTGAAACAGAGGAAGGCACAGAACCAGAGGGAATGTGGGGCAATGAGATTATCTTTAGATTGATCTGGCAAAAGTTGGCACAGACACAATGGGCCAAATGGCCTCTTTCTGTGTGTACATTCATTTGGTTTAGTTGGCATTGGATTGAGTTTCCTCTATTAGTTGTTGGATCTTCTGACTGTCCATGCTGATTCTCCTTTGCTTAGCAAAACTGTGCAGCAGATTATGATAACCTTTGAGATATTGGCAGTTCCACATTTCAACCCCAACCTCTCGCCCCTTCTAATCTCCCCATGAATCGCGTCTGCTGCCAAGATAATGAACAATCAGAACTTTGAGCCCAAGGTCTTAGAATGGCTGTACATGAATGAATGTACCCTCTTTCCATTGCTGAATGCTGTGGGGGATGGGGTTTGAAGCTTGATTCAGTGATATCCATGACTGCTTTTCATGGAGAGACGGGTAACAAGGATACCCCTGAAAAACAAGAAGGATCTGGTGTTTTCTTTGACCAGTGCTTTGCCACTTGGTAAATTGGGTGGTTATTCTCTGCTGTTGAGTATCTCAGAGAGGTAGAAGTTCCAAAAATGTGTCACCACCCCCCCCCCCCCATAGACCTTTGCATGCTCGCCTGTGTCCTGGAATCCATCCGGAGGTCAATGAAAATGCTCTTAGGCTGCTTTTCCTTGGAAATGGAGAAGACAACATGCGGATATTCTCATTGGAATAGGAGTAGGAACATCTCAGCCTGTAGCCACAATGGCCAGGAAGGGGTAACCATAGAAACACCATTTTTGATTCAACCCCATGTCGTCTGAGGGACTAACCTTTGGAACCTTGACAGTGCCCACTTAATTTGCAAACTGCGACAAACCAAACATTGTAGGTTCATGATCTTTGGGTGGCACAGTGGTTAACACCGCTGCCTTACAACATCAGGGACCCGGATTCGATTCCATGACTACCTTGTCATGGGGACGGGGGCTGGAGGGAGTTTAACTTCAGCGCTAAGGTGGGTACCCTTTACAGATGGTGTCCCAATCTCTCTGAAACTGGCCTTGCTGCCTCTATCAGACCCCATTCTGCCAGTGTTAAACTGACCCCCCAACACCCCCCCCCCCCCCCCCACCATCCCCCCACCACCACCCCAATTGATTTTGTCAGAATGGCTCAAAGGCCTGATTTGAAATCTCGGCAGTGCGTGTGGAGAGATAAGCGTTGGGGTTTTCACTAGGACTCTGACCCTGTGACAAACTATGGGGAAATTCCCAAGAGCAGGAACAGTGAAGCTCTCGGGAACTGCAGATCTCAAGATTGGCAAAGTCCCCTCAGACTGTGGGCACTTTGAACTGTCAATGGTAACATTCAACACCTCTGAGCTTTCATTGTCACTTCCCTCTGAAGCCCATCCCCAGCTCCTTCTCTTCTGAAGTATCTTCCCCCAGTGGAATCCTCTCTGGGTCCCCCTCTCTCTGGGTCCCCCTCTCTCTGGGTCCCCCTCTCTCTGGGTCCCCCTCTCTCTGGGCCCCCCTCTCTCTGGGCCCCCCTCTCTCTGGGCCCCCCTCTCTCTGGGTCCCCCTCTCTCTGGGTCCCCCTCTCTCTGGGTCCCCCTCTCTCTGGGTCCCCCTCTCTCCCCCGAATCCTCCATCCCTAAATCCCCTCTCTCATTGCCTTGTTCCTGAAGCCAGTTGGGTTTAGGAAGCCCATCAGGGGAGGCAGGGGAAGGGGTGGGTGCAGTGCTTTGCTGGCGAATGGCTGCTCTGTTCTGTATCTCACCTTGCTCTCCGCTCCCCTTGTCAAGGACGTTGATGATGCTGCTTTGATTCGGGTTGACCTGGAACGGAAAATTGAATCCCTGCAGGATGAGATCGACTTCCTGAAGAAAGTCCATGATGAGGTAAGGACTCTGCACCCCTGTGTGGTTGGGAATGAGCGGGGAGTGACTGGAATTCAATTGGAATCTGGCTACAATGATCCAGCTCCGTCCTCCTTGCACCATCAGGCTACCAGATCTGACTGAAGAATAACTAGGTTGCAGCCTCTTTAGATCTGATGAAAATTTTCCATGGCCAGGATTCATTAATGGACCGGGATGGTCAAAAATCCTGGACAACTGTTCCAGGAACAAAACCCTGTGGATGCTGGAAATCCAAAATAAAAACGGAAAGTGCTGGAAATACTCATCAGGTCTGGCAGCAGCTGTGGAGAGGGAAAAACAGTTAGTGTTTCAGCTTTTGATGACACTCTGTCAGAAGTCTATCGAATCATAGTCGTTGTATCATTTGCAATGATTTCTCTTCCTGTTCCTGCACCGTCACCCCTTTTCATTGATCCCTTTTCTATTTCTACTGCTACCCTTGGGATGGAGGAGGGGTTGAGGGTGGGGAAGGGGTTTGAACGGGGCACGTTCTTTGACTATGAACATAGAACACTACAGCACAAACAGACCCTTCAGCCCACAAGTTGCGCCGATCATATCCCTACCTACCCGGCCTATCTATAACCCTCAATCCCATTAAATCCCATGTACTCAACCAGAAGTCTCTTAAAAGACCCCAGTGAGTTCGCCTCTACCACCACCGCCGATTCCACTCACTCGCCACCCTCTGAGTGAAAAACTTACCCCTGACATCTCCTCTGTACCTGCTCCCCAGCACCTTAAACCTGTGTCCTCTCGTAGCGACCTGGAAAATAGCCACCCTATCTCTACCTCTCAACATCTTGTAAACCTCTATCAGGTCACCTCTCAACCTTTGTCTCTCCAGGGA